>SNQJ01S0090084.1:0-33055 GCA_010110895.2 Picea sitchensis | reverse complement strand
CTCGCATTTTCCTTGCATTGTTATTTGAAAAAGAAAAAGAAATTAGCATAGCATTGTGTTTTCTTTTAATTTTAAAAAGCATTTCAAAAAAAAAAGAAAGAATAATAATCATTCTATGCTAGTGTTCATATAACTTTCATCATTTTTTGCAAGAGTCTTAACAACATCAGTTGCACTACCATACCCTTTTTGAGTAAATCAAGCCAGTAAAAAGAACGCTAATTAAAAATTACTAGACTTTATGTTTGTAGGGTCCATCAACTAGATTAGGCTAGAACCTTGATTTAGATTGGAGAGGAAACTCTTCAAGGCTATAAAACAAACATACGAGTCTATGCTAAGGAGTGTAGAAGTCCAGTATCATGAAATTTATCTAGGACCCCCCTCTAACACAAGGGCTAAACACAAGGTTGCGTGCGGAAAGGTAGCGGAGATAACCCCTCCAAAGCGGGACCAATCGTAGTGGAGAACACATATAGAGGGCTTGTCTTGGGATTCCGTCGATTCAATTTTTCATGGAGCTTCGTGGGTCTTGAATCCGTTTGAGGTCCTCATTTTTCTTCCAAACCAGTTTCTTTTGATACCCTTGGTAGGTTTCGGGCTTGATACCCTGCTCAGTGTGGTCTACCCCACTGTCGATTGTACCCGCCTGGTGATTGTTCGCGCATTGGCAACCTAGTTTCCTATCTTTCTAGTGACATACACAGGTGTCTGCGGGGATATACCTCAGTACCTAAGACAGACATCGGGCCACACTTTGCAGAGTATACCTGGAGGGTGCTTCCATTTTCGATTTTCACTTGCACCGATAAGTTTCTCTAGTGTTGATTGGTGTAACTATTCTTCCAACTAGTTAGTCATTTTCTTGATTTGCCTTTAGGAACTTTTAGTGTTTTTTCTATGCTCCCTAGTTTTCCATAGTGAGTTAGTCAGTCATGGATTTGGGTCTATGACCTAGGGTGGTAGACCACCCACTCCACTGATCATGAGGAACTTTTGGTGTAACGCTTAGAAACATGGAGCCGCCTCTTTATAGGTGTTGTTTTGATGCCACTGGTTTTCCAGAGTCAGTGCCTGAGACTTGTACGAACTTGAATGATCCCACAAGGGGAGAACCTATGCATAGTTTTTTCATGGCTAATTTTCCCAAACATAACAACCAAGGAACCCCTTTGCAAGGGGATTGTTGTGATTTTCCCTTCTTCGGAAACGTTGGTGTCCCTTTGATGGCCACTTTGTACATTCTTGGGTTGAATATGGGACTACCGATTTGGTTGGGTACCATTCCAAATGTCCCAAATGCTCTTGATGCTTCTAAGTTAAGAAACTTAAGTCATGGGCACCCTGTTGATGTTTCTTTGTCATCAAAGTCTTCTCCTCCTCCTTCTCCTGCCTCTGGTGAAAGTACAGTTACTAGTAACCAAAAGTGTAAATGAAATAGAAAGAGGAGGAATAGGAAGAAGAAATCACCAACCTCTGCGAGTCATGTTGGAGATAGGTCGACAACCTCTGCAAGTCACGTTGAAGACCAACACCCAACCTCTACAAGTTATGTTGGGGGAACACACTCACCCTCTACAAATCATGCTGGGGGAAAAAGTCCAGTCACTGCTAGTCATACTGGTAATAGGTCTGTAGCCTCTGCAAGTCATGTTATCGACCCATCACTAACCTCTGCAAGTCATGTTGGAGATGTGAAGCCAACCACTGCTAGTCATGTTGGGGGCATTAATTCTGTTGAGAAACCTAGACGGATAGGACGTAAGCCTAAGTTCCCTTGTAATCTTTGCAAGGGAGATCACCTTACTCATTTGTGCCCTAGAATTACAGAGGTACAAAGATTGTGGTCCCTGTCTGCAAGCTCTTTTGAATCTGAGTCTTCTTAGGTTTCCTTACAGTCTATTCAACCTTTGGTTGAGAAAGTGGTCACGCCAATGCAGTCATTGGTTTCTCCCACTCCTCTTTTGAGGGCTGAGGTGCCTTTAGAACTTGTAGTCTATCGGCCTTTTCAACCATTGGTTGAGAAAGTGGTCATGTCTATGAATTCATCGACTAATCCCATTCCTATTTTGGGGGGTGAGGTGCCTTTAGAACTTGTAGTATCTCATCCTTTTCAAACATTGGTTGAGAAAGTGGTCATGTCGATGCAGTCATCGACTGATCCCATTCCTCTTTTGGGGGGTGAGGTGACTTTAGACCATGTAGTCTCTCAGCCTATGCATCCATTGGTTGAAAAAGTGGTCACATCGATGCAGTCTTTGACTGATCCCACTCCTCTCTTGGGGAGTGAGGTTTCTACTGACCATGTTTTTAATGTTTCTGGTTTAGTACTTTCAAAACAAGGGGTCATTCTGCTCTCTTCGAGAACACCCCCTCGAAGAACTAGGATGGTTTCCTTTGATTGGAATCACCTTGTTGAACCTCGTCTTCCTTCCTCTGCACCTTTTCAAATAAGGGTTGAAGTTAATTCAACAAACATGTATCGATGTATTGTGGATAAGGGAGCCTCTTCAAGTATTTTATCCTCATCAGTTTGGAAAGTCTTGGGATCTCCCAAGCTTGTGTCTGCTTTGCATGAGCTGTTGGAATTCGACAGATGTCCTAGTGAATATTTGGGGATTCTTCCTCAGTTTCCTATCTCATTAGGTGGGAAGATTTTCCTTTTTGATGTTATAGTGGTGCAAGGCCCATTAGATTTCAATATGATTCTCGGGCGTGATTATGTATATGCTATGAATGATGTAGTGTCTACTCTCTTCCGGGTGATGCATTTCCCTCACAATGGAAGCATTGTCACTATCGGCCAGTTGGAATCTGATAATCACCATCCTAATTGAACATTATTTCAGACTACCCCTTTATATGTTCCTAGAGTTCATGTAGACTCTACCCCACCACGGGTTAATTATGTGGAATCTTATCCTCAATGTTCAATTTCTTCTGAGAAGGAACCTGTGAAATCATGTTGGCCTTCCTGAGACTTAGTCTCAACAATTGATTCATTGGTTTATCCAATGGGGGCATGGGATCCCTTGTTTCCCCCTCTTAGTCCAAGTGGGCTTGAGTATCCTTTTGAATCTGATCTCGTTGTTTGTATATCCTTAATCCCTCATGCATATGATTCTTCATTGATAGACTCTGATAGCCCTAGACAAACCCTCCATCGTCATATGGAGTATGGTTAGTTTACTTCACCCTTTGGGACTCTTTCCCCTCGTTTGCGTGATTTCTCAGATTTTGAATTTCCTCCAGATGAGGCTATCCTTGAAGCCATGACTACAGTTTCTATACCATAGGAGGACTTACACTGTGGTTTGTGTTTTCTTCAATTTTAGGAGACTTCCCAAGTTGACTATCAAAGAGACTCTTGGTCTGAGCCTAACAACAAGCTCTACCTGAACCAATTTCATACATGAGTCGTAGCCCCCAACATGTCTTCTTTTAAGCCCTTTTCAGACCCTCTAAAAATGAAAATATTGCCGAGCAATCTTATTGACCTTCACGCTCGTTAAACTAAAATTTGAAGACACATCTATCTGGCGGTATTTTACCCCTTTTTCGGTCCAGATGGTCAACTGTACGAACAAAGGTATACTCTAAGGAACTTTAGTTCTCTAGAAGAGTACTCTTAGGTATAATTTTAACCCTTTTTCGGGACTGAGGGACTAAATTTACGAAAAAGGAACCCCCACGGAGTCCATAGTTAAGCTCTTTTCAGACTCCCTAAAATTGAAAAGATCATTGAGTGACCTTATTCCTTCACACTCGCTAAACTGGTCTAGAAGAACATTCATGACGGAGTCCATAGTTAATCTTTTTTCAGACTCCTTAAAAATGAAAAAATGATCGACTGATCTTGTCTTTATCACAATTGTTAAAATGGTTTTGAATAGATTTCTTTTTGGTGCTAATTTACCCCTTTTTTGAACCGACTAGACTACCTTCGAAAAGATACCCCAATGGAGTCTCCTTTTACATTTTTCAGACTCTCTAAATATGAAAAACCATCGATCTTACCTTCTCTGGGCTCGTTAAACTTACATAGAAGGACGTTAACACTGTGTGTTTTGTTAACCATGTTTGCAT
The DNA here is from genome assembly GCA_010110895.2 of Picea sitchensis. Lineage (NCBI taxonomy): Eukaryota > Viridiplantae > Streptophyta > Pinopsida > Pinales > Pinaceae > Picea > Picea sitchensis. Next base: position 28,969 of record SNQJ01S0090084.1, on the reverse strand, counting down.
ACATGTGTCTTTGGTCTAATGCTGGCTCCATGTTTCTCTCATCTGAACCATCTAAAGCATGCCTTATACACAAGCGTTGTAGCACTTTGCCTCCACGTCTTGACACCTTTGGTCCCATGAGGGATTTTTCCCGAGTTTCCTTTCTTTGAACATCAGTCTTGTCCTTGCACCTCAAAGTTATATGTTTGTGACACTCATTCCCCCTTTGTAACGTAGAATTCTTTTATTATTTTTCCAAAATTATTGAAAAAGACAAAAAAATCAAAGATACCCCAAAAAGATGAAGGGAAAAGTATTTTCTTTGTATTGGCAGCACATTGAGTCTCCCTTGGGTAAATCACATCCTTTCGTTTTCTCATCAAGACCAGGGATTTAATATGAACTTAGGAGGCTATTCTCGCTACATTGAGTTGTGTCCTCCTCCATTTGGTTATTCTTCCAAACATATGGAGAGTTTGAATTGCCTCCTGCGTCATGAACTTATGTTAATTCCATCCTACCTAAGTCTCATCATTTGTCATGCTATTGTCCAAGGGAAGTTTTTACCAAGATTGAGTCAGACCCTCTTCTTTTTGTCTCTTGTCCTCATGCCCGGCCATCCTAAAGGTCCAATCGAGTCTTTGTTCGAAATCAATGAAGCCTTCATTTTGATCATCAAGATCCTCTAGTCTATGCCCGACAAGCAATCGAAGACCTCTGGGTAGTGAATTTGTACACTCATATTACACTCCTACCCGAGTTTTGAATATTTTGAAGTTGTTGCTCGAGCTATGAAGACCTCATCTCCAACCATCAGGCCTTATCATCTTCTAGAAGATGGATACTATACATGTATATCTTTTTTTGATTTCGAGATGTAGCTCCACTATGTATTTCTCACAGCTACACTTTATATAGTTATATGACATGGATCTACAGTGTGTTTGATTGGTAGCCATGATTTTATTTCATCTCGAGCATGGGTATGCCCACCTCGGTGAGACAATTATTATTTTGCATATGGCACCTCCCAATTTTTGGTGCCTAGGCTCACTTGTTTGGAACGTTGGTGAATATTTATAATGTATTTCGGCCATCATATGCTCTTATAACCTCACACATTAGGGGGCATTTGTTATAACCCTAATTTTCACCAAACATGCTTACCTAGCATCAAGCCATCTCATATTCCTTCTTTGACAAAACACCGTTGAACAACTCTTCTTAAAAACCCCTTTTATAAAGGCCCACATGCCCTGCTTCATTACTGCATGTGTGTACATGCTAGCTGACCCAAGACATCCCGCTTGTACCTACAAATCATGGAAAAAGGAAATTTGTGGATGAAACACACATCTTTGGGTAAGTTAACTAAACCTTTCGACCATGCATGGCCGGTCACTCGACCAAATACCTAGCTTATTCTAGCCTATAAAAGAAGGGTTAGGGGTCCCATTTGAAAGGAGGAGAATCATAATAAAGAAACTATACCCGATTGAGCATTCCCTTTGTCCCAACATTTAGCCATCATTGTGCAAAGAGAAGTATAGAGAAAATCAGTTGGAAGAAAGTGGAAGAAGATCCCAGGACTAGGATCGAGGAGCAGTAGCCGACTTTATCATTGTAAGGTATCATTGTGAAGTTAATAAAAGAATTGCTTTTCTCGTTCCGCCATATGAGATTGTCATTATTGGAATATTGATTGTATGATTGATTAAATATCTAACCCGTTAGTTCATAGATCAAATGCATGTGGAGTTGTTTGTTTGTCTTTAGTGAATGTAGTTCAACATTGGGAGGAGAGTTGCAGTCAAAGAATGACCAAGCACGAAAAGGGATTGACATCAAACACGAAGAATAAGGTACGTCAACTTAATCTCTTGAGCCTTGTATTTACATATGAGTAATGGGGGTCTAGGCATGGTGTTATAGGACTAATCGGTAGGTGCGGACACTAATAGATCTCCCTAGATCCACTTGGATCTAGAACAAAATAGGACAGGACATGACTATTTCCCTAAGTTACGACCATTGAATTAGCTAGTAAGGAGGAACAAGTGACATACCTTTGTATCACTTCCTTAGGTCTTTGTTGCTCCCGCTTCTCTCCGGTGCTCTTGTGAGGTCAAGACCAAGACAACACAAACCAACCAAAGTAAAGATAGAAAAATGTATTGAATTGTCAACTTATGCATATGATCAAGGAGTTACATAATAAATTAAGAATGACTTTATGGGAAAATGACATGTTGTTGTATCATATTAATTGAAAGTAGAAGATACAACCTAATCGCCTTGATGTCGCAAGCTTCCTTTCGGTGACTCTTGGTTCCAACACATACACTTGCTCTGTCCTTGCATGAAGAAGATCCAATTCCTGTTGATAGACCTACTAGAGTCTCCAAGCTTTTGTTCAAGAAGGGTTCTTCACACAATTCCTTTACCAATTCTTCAATTAATCTTGCTTAACCTTTTCCATGAGAATCCTTTCAACATATAGGAGAGTGTGAGATGGTTACGTGGATGAGAATGATCCTACCAAATCAGAGAAGCCAATAAAATGACAACCATATGAATGCCAACTCATTTTCTAGAATATTCCCTTCTAGAACCCTCAAGACTTCTTCTCTTTTCCAAGTTCTAAAACAAGTTCGCACCCTGTGTATAGAGCAACTTGTGAGAATTTTTCACCCTATATGAAGGTGGCCTATGAGAATGGGTCATTCTCGCACCCTAGGCCATATGTAGCCTGCTAACTCACTTTGAAAATATGTTTTCTGGAAGGAGATAAATGCCACTTTCCTCAAGAGAAAGTTCTTGTTGGGAGCTTGAGTACACTATTGTTAATACATCACCAGGATGACCAAAATCATGTGTAATAGAATGTGCCCCAAAGTATGGTGCCGGAATCAGTGACAACCGAAATACTTTGTAAATTGTGTGTGTGTGTCAGAAACCAGGAGCGCACCTAATCGGAAACCTGCAAACAACCAGACATCTGTAGAATATCATACTAGTTCCGAGGTAGGCATTCCCATACTCAGATCACGGACATATGACATCATAAACATAGGTCATGGCCACCAATCATACACCATGGATCCATGCTGTAAAAATATCGCATATCCACCAAGAATACACTGTGGATCCATGCAAAAATATTCAAATTAAGATGACATAGCCACAACACATACAAAGTGGATCTATGTGTCAGCAAATTATACATATTCCATCACAACCTGGATCAAAGAGATAAGACCCAAGGTCTTCAATCCCGTCACCTGAAAGTACTAATCTAACCATGTGATTACATGTGTTAAAGTCGAACATGGTAGAAACCACTTGATTACCAGTCATTGATGAAACCATTAACAAGTGTGAGGGAAATCACCATTAATGTCAATGACTCCCAAGGTACACTAGTACAATCCATCGAATGTGACTAAATGAGTTGAGGTCGAACATTCAACAGAATATCCCGATCAAGGGTCAATGATGAAAACCCACTATCGAAAGTGAGGAAACCTGCCATTGAGGCATGCAAGTTCCAAGGTACCAAATAATTTCTAAGTCTTGTTTCTGGATGATGAGATAGAGTCGACGGAACAAAACTCGTCACAGGAGAGACTTGATGTATCCCCCATCAATGACATGAAATGAGTAACAGATTTGGAAGGTGAAATAGAGTATGATGTAAGTTGAATTGGACACAGGGAAGGCCGACACGGAGAGAAAGGACAACTGCAGATGGCTGACTCAATAGAGGCTTCGGATGAACTTCTCTTGAACATATGAATGACACGACCAATGATTTGGTAGCACTGATTCAGAGACGACCCAGGATATGACCTTGTAGCAATTTGAATGAGAGACAAATGGATTTCCCAAACTAGCTTCAGATAATGAACAGGGGGGTGTCATGTTCAAGAGAGACACTTACTGCCAATAATATGAATACGAAAACACATCCCTTTCCCAAATTTTTCCCCACCATTTCTGGCGAGTACCTCTTTATTTTTACGCAAGATTGAGGAGGATAACATATTCTTGTTGGTGTAAGCACATCCTTCGGATGAGTCCCTCGGAGTATGTTTAACGAACCCTAGAAAGGAGTGGTTCGATCCCATTATGGGTCTATTGATGTTTGTTTAACGAGTCCAAAGATAGAAAACTCGAAGGTTTTTCATAATTATAGAGTCTGGAAAAACACTTAAAAGAGAACTCTCTCAATTCCTTTTTCATAAAATAGTCTGATGAGACCAAAAAAGAGATAAATTATCGCCCAACAGACGCTTTCTTCAAATACTTTAACGAGCGTGAAAATAACAAGATCGCTCGGCAATCTTTTCATGTTTAAAGAGTCTGAAAAGAGCTTAAAGAGGATTCCAGGGGGTTCCTTTTTTGTATAACCTTGTTGAGCCTGAAAAAGTGATAAAAGTGTGCTCGATTATGTTCTCATGTATTTTCGAGCATGAGAACGGACAAAGACCAAGCTCGAGGTTTTGTGCAAAAAACCATAAAAAACAATTCAAACATGCGATGAAAAAGAGAAACAATATCTGTATCCCTGCGTATGGACGTCGAAGTCATCATGTCTGCAAAAATTCATACTCATAGGGGTATTAGGCATTAGGTTTGATAAATAAAACAATTATAAAAACCAACCAAAATGGTAAAAAGTAAATATAAGTGGGTAAAAGTTCTTTTCACCATAGTCATTGTAACTTTGCCAAGATTTAGCCTAAAATCCCTCTTTTTCCCTTGAATTTCGGTGATCGATTGCGGAAGGTATGAACAACCATTTGGCGAACTGTCTTCGGTAGTGAGGTAAGCTCCTTGTCTTATATCTTTTCATGGTTCAATTTTTTATTTTCATTGGTAAATTTCAAGTTTTTGAGCTTGGTTTAGGGATCAAATTTGCGCTCAGGCATTCTCGCAGGCTAGCCACACGGGACCTACTAGAATGCATGATTCTTGCAGATGGCCCCAAAGGCACCTACGAGAACCTCGCACTGTGCCAAAGGGGCACCTGTGAGAACCAAAAAGTGAAAAATTTCTTTAATGTTTTCTCAATGAAAAATGTACCAAGTCTTGAAGAGAGTTGTTGACCTTCTTCTTATGGTTCTTATGCAGGAATTTGGTTGTCACCATGGTTCTGGAATGGAGTGAAAGAGAGAATGAAAAAGATGATGATATTGTCAGGAATAACCCGGGCACCAATGCCTCTTTGCGAGACTGTGGTCTCCTGAAATTCTTTCAGATCCCAGGTATGAGGGCCCAAGTCAGGTTGTTGGAGTACCTCGTTCATATGTGGGATGTGGACCAACAAGTATTCCACGTGGGGGTCCACACATTGTCCTTGGATATCCAGGATGTTTACTTCCTGACAGGATTGTCATGGCGTGGGTACCATGCTAGCTTGACTGGTAGCCGAGGTGGTGGGATGCCTATGAGTGAATATTGCCTCAATACTATGTTCCAAAGGTAGAAAGGAGCAAAGGAAAAGTGGCCATTTGGGGGGTCCAGGATTTGACCCTTCGCACTATTTTGTTCACCATTTATCATATGGCTGGGAGCATTGCTCCACACATGGCTCTCCAGAGATACTTTCAGTACGCCATAGAGTGTACTGAGCCTCGGGTCTTTAACTGGTTATACGCAGTCCTTCATAGCGTGAAGAGGCAGTTGACTAAATGCAGGAGAGGCGACTTGAAGCAATTCGGGTGTGGGTCATTGTTGGTGTCCTTATTTCTTGAAAGGGTTCCCTTGCTGAGTTTGCAGGTTGAGTGGGGTTTACCAGCTCCATAGGATCCTAGGATGTTGAGGTGGTGTAACCTCATGGCCCGACATGTAGCTGGACCAATCATCAAATACAATGATTCCTTCTTTGACTGGTTGCAACCACAGATGTTGATGGTCGATGATTATGCCTACGCCAAGTTGGAATTTTGAGGGGATATGGAATTGGCCCTGCCCGAGGGAACTCAGTGGGGATATCTCGGTAAGAAGTACACATTTTTTACTTTTTAAATGTTTTTGTGAATTTTATCATATGCAAATGTTTTTATGTTCGTCCAAGGTCTAATTACAAAAATTGTTTTTTGATGACACAGACATGGGGTGTTATCAACCTCCAGGAACTTCTCCTATTCAGCGATGAGGAGAGGTGGCTCCAGTGCCATGATGGGACACTGAAGATTATGAGGTAGTGGAACAAAACTTAGAGGGTTTGACTGCATACATTCCATACATCCCTCTTGGAGAGGTCCCGCGACGTTTCCAACGTCATATGGTGGGGGTGTCAGAGTCGGTTGGACGCCTTCTTCATAGGGTTGTCCGGGAAGTCATGTGTTACCATGAACGTCATCCATGATTTCACTTTGTAGAAGCTATGAGCTTCAGATTTTGAAATTTTGGTCCTTGGACAAAACTTTTTTGTAAAAAACGTTTTGATCATTATATATACGTATGACTTCTACCGGCTTATCTTGTGTTGTGTGATACTTGTGAGGTGATTGATTTATAAATGACCCAAATGTATGTCTAATACATAGTTAGCTAATGCATCAGTTAGTGTATTTAGACATCTAGGAATATTTTGATATTCAATATAATCAAAATAACGTTCTAAGAGACGAATTCACAAATATACCCTTAACAAGGTAGGACTTTGAATAGCATAGACATTACTTAACTGTAGTACTATGAGCTTCAAGTAGAGTTGCATAACCAAGTGACGGATACTGAGCGAGATAGCATTAATCAACAATTTGATAACGACACTATACTCTGCAATATTTTTGGTTGCACAACCGAGGCACACACCTCGTAGAGTGATAAGTTCGTTTGTAGGGGCGTAAATCGCCCACGCAGCAGAAGCAAGGTTCTGAGTACTACGGCTAGTGCCATCAGCGAAGAAAATGTGGGGTAGTGAAGACTCCAACATTTGGAAACCAAACACAACGTATCATAAGGGTAGAGACCAGAAAACATACTACAGTAACACACAAGAAGTATGATACAATAAAATACAAGTACTCGTGCACAGGTGATCTTATGCATAGTACTTCTTTAAGTACAACCCATTTCTGGGTTCACTCAAAGGGATACCGTTGTAATCTACTAACTTGTAAGATCCTTTCTCCAAAACTCATCTAATGATATAAGGACCTCGCCACATGGCTTCGAGTTTTCTAGCTCCTAGCATATCTCGATCTTGTTCGTAGAGGAGAACTAGATCTCCTTCGAAGAAAACACGAGGCTTGACATGTTTATTGTATTGGGCCTTGACACGTTTCTTTTGGGCCTCTATGACTAGGGTAGCATCGCGTCAAGTTTCGTCTAATCACATGAGATACAACAAATGTTCTTCCTCTGCAGAAGTGTTTGGTAGGAGTTCGAAGGCTAGTTTTAAGGAGGGTATCTCACATTCAATCGGGAGCATGGATTCTAGACCATAGACTAACCGGAAAGGTGTAAACCCAGTAGTGGACTTAACGGATGTCCAGTAAGCCCATAATGCTGAAAACAACATTGTGTGCCAACTTGTTTTGTGAATCCCTATCATTCGTCAAAGCATGGTTATGAGAACTTTATTAATCACTTCTACTTGGCCATTGGCTTGTGGGTAATAGGGCATTGAGTTTTCATGGCGAAGACAAAACTTTTCAGTGAGTTCGGACATCATGAAGTTTCTAAAGTGGCTACCGTGATCAGTGACGATAGCTTGAGGAACACCAAAATAGGCTATGATGTGATTGAAAATGAATAATGTTGCGGTCTTTCCAGTATTGTCAAATGTCGGGATCGCCTCAACCCATTTTGTAAAATAATATATGGCTACAATAATGTATCCATGCCCCTTGGCCGAGTGGGGGTGACATGTCATGAAATTGATGCCCCATTTTGCAAAGGGACCAACGGAGACCACAGGGTGAAGAGGAGCGAGATGTGACCATATCTTATGATTATAGGTTTGGCAATCATGGCATTTTTGGATGACGATTATGCAATCGTTAAATAAAGAAGGCCAAAAATACCCTTCTCATAAGATCTTCTAGGCAATAGCATACCCGGACATATGACCACCACAGGCTCTAGAATGGAAGTCATTTAAATCTTTCTCGGCTTCGTCAAATGTCAAGCAGCATCGAAAAATTGAGTCAATCCCACAACGATAAAGAGTATCCTCGAGGATGATATATTGACGGGCTTGGTAGTGTATTCGACACCGGTCAGTACTGGATAAATTGGGCCAGAAATTCTGGGTTTGGAGATATATGATGATATCGTCGTACCAAAGATCATTGGAACTAATTAGAAAAAGGGATTCATCAGGTAATGAATCAGTTGCTACATTTTTCGTTTCAGAGTAGGGAAAGTCGCATATCAACTCGAAAAACACTAAGGACTTCTTGGACTTAGCTCGTTCGAATTCCAAGTCAAACTCCTAGACTATCACGATACATTTGGAGTACTTACCCCCTATAAATTGACGTGTGAGAATGTGTTTCATAGGGTTGCAGTTAGAAATTACCATAGTCTTGCGAGAGAGGATATAGTGCCAGAAACGTTGAACTGCTTGGACGGCTACCAAGGCCAGTTTTTTGACATGTAAATACTTGGTTTCGGTAGGTGTTAGACTTCAACTCAAGTAATAGATAACATGTTCGTCATGAGAATCATCCTCTTGGATGAGAACCATAGTGATGGTGTAATCTGAGGCAGCGACGTAGAGGAAATAATCGCGACTGTAATCGAGGGGGAAGAGAAGCGGAGGACGTGTCAGGGATAGTTTCAAAGCTTTGAAGGCTTTGTTTGCAATGGTATCCCATACGAAATCAAACCCCTTTTTGAGTAGTCGCGTAAATCCAAGAGTTATCTTGGCATAGTTTGGGATGAAACGATGAAGAAAGTTTTCTTTCCCTTGAAAACTTTGTAACTGGCGAAGTGTAGAAGGAGGAGGGAGATTGAGAATCACCTCGACCTTTAAAGGATCTACCCTGATCCCATGACGTGAAACAATAAAGCCTAGAAGTCGGCCAGATTCTACACAGAAAACACATTTGTGAGGATTCAAGCGTATATGGTAAAACCGATAGCGGAGGAAAATGGCTTGGAGGTGGATTGGATGATCGACCCGGCGCATAGAATGAGTGGGTAAGTCATCAAGATATGGCTGCACGATGTGCTTGATATCATGGAAGGCATAAGACATGGTGCGCTGAAAATTCACGCCAGCATTCTTTAGACCGAAAGGAAGTTTCCGATAGGCGAAAGTGCCCCATGGACAAATGAAAGTGGTTTTGTGTTGATCCTCGGGAACAATATTGATTTGATTGTACCCGGAGAAACCATCCATCGGAAAGAAGATTTCACTTCCGGTGCAATCGTCGACAATCTGATTGACGAAGGGGGTAGGAAAGTTGTCTTTGGGACAAGCTTTATTAATATCCCTATAATCAATGCATACACATATTGTGCCTTGTTTCTTGTCGATTGGGACAAGATTGGAAACCCAGTCAGTGAGGGCCACGGGTAAATAAATCCAGCTTTGAGAAGTTTCTCAACTTCAAGCTTGATAGCAGCTTCTTTACGTGGGTGAACTGGACGTAGGCATTGTCGGACGGGTTTATCATCTGGGTATGTCTTGAACTCATGTATCATAATGTCGGGGTTGATACCCAACATTTCTTCATAGCTCCAAGCGAAGACGTCATGAAATTCTTTGAAAAGTGACTTGTAGGTGACGATTTCATCAGTGGAACATGAAGCTCCGATATGCACATTTTTTACAATTCCAGGTTTGATGGATATGTCGAGGGGAATAGTGGCTGAGATATTTCTTAAGTTCCCTTCAGAAAACACATCGTGTGTGGACTCGGGAACAGTTGAAATGACGACAATGGTCGACAGGGTTGAGATCCGTTGGTAGCTCTCAATGGGGTGTTGTTCCAAGAAGAGGATGGAACGGTGATGTCCATTGTTCCAAGGGGTGTCCTCCATGTCATACATAATAATCTCATCTGTGGGAAAAATGACGCGGAAAGGATCTGGAGATAAATCACCAAGAGAGGGGATAGAAGGGGTTGTGGATTGAATGGCCTGATAGGAAAATTCGACTGGACTCAAAGGCATTTCGTCATCGTAATGGAGATGATCGCCAGGGTCGGGGACCATCCATGGGTTGTGAGATGCAAGGGTTCCATGAATCAAGGTGGAGATCATGTTGATTGAAGCGACAAATGAGTGTGGAACATCGGGTGGTGGAATGGGGAAGGTACTCATTAACGAAGAGTCTTTGAGAATACCTACATCGACGTTCTCGTAACCCGGTGGGGTTTTTTGCGATGAATGGTATGTTTTCAGTACACGTATCCAAGGTAAAGAAGGCTAATTGGTTGACGATGATTACCTTTCCTTGATGTGGGAAATTTACAGCATGAAAAAGAGTCGACACAACTGCGCACATGGAATCGATCCAGCTACAGCCAAGCAAAATATTGTAATCAAGAGGAGCATCAAAGACTTCCACTTCGACTTGGACCATTTTTCCTTCTAGCGTGATTGGCAATGAAGGAAGGTCACTGTAAGTCTTAAAAACAGATCCATTGAAGGCTTTGAGTGTGTTATGGCATTCAGTCAAAGAGGGAGAGCCGATGGCTTTCCAGTAGGTAACATACATGACACACATCGAGGCACCCTCATCGATAATGGTTCGAAAAATGTTTTTTGTCGGAGACAATCACTCGGATCTAGAATGCGAGTTGAGGGGGTAACCTTGGAATGTTATCTTCCAAGTCAAAAATTACTAAATTCGTGTCCGTCGGGTCGATTCCACCGATAGCTTTCAACAGTGCATTCCGTTGTGTGGGAAAACTTTGAAGGACTTCGAGGGAGAACATCGCGGAAGGTGCTCTGGCTAGGTCTTCAACAATGTTGTAGTTCTGGGCAGCACGAGCATGAGGATTGAAAGTCGATTTCTGAACAACACCCTTTTGAGGGGTGCGAAGAACTGTGTCAAGGCTCAGTCATTTGATATTAAGAGGACCATTGGTAGGTGGAGTCGCAGGAGAGGGTTGGACCAATGTATCATCAACCTTCTCTTTAGAGGGAGAATAATCTTTGGCTCAAGTGGTGAGTGCGATGTCATTCTTCTTTGAATCGCTAGTACACATTAATACATAAGACATAGTAGAAGGGGAAGGTTGGTCATGAATGACCAATTAGGCTTGTTGTTGAGAGGGGAAGGGTTGGGACAAAACGGTCAGAGTGGGTGGTTTCAGAGCCCCTTGAAGGAACTTAGTAACCTCGGCGCGTTGTGGACAATCCTTCGTGTAGTGATCATCACCACAGATAAGAAAAGGGTATCAGGGTTTGCGCTTATCCCTATCGTCAACAGGTGGAGTTTTGGTTTTATCTGCTTGCAAAGTATTTTTTTCCTCCTTATTCTTTCCCTTTCCATTTATGGATTTGTTTTTACCAGCTGGGGTAGATTGAACTGCATTTACCTCAAAAGTCTTTCCAGTGGGAGGGGTAGGAGACAGAGCATTTTGAACATTACAAGAAGCAGGTTTGGGGTTGTTGCTTGAGGTGGAATGAGGTTGGGCATGGAAAGTGTCAATCACACTGTCGGCTACATGAGAAGCAACTGGAGTATTTGAAGTGGCGGAAGTGGAAGGATGAGGTGCATCAGGGAGTAAGTCGTAAAGAGTACCCGTTTGTGAGTAAACGAGGTCAAGGTATTATGCATGACTTATGGCCTGTTCTTCTATGACAACTCCACCCATGGTGATGTCATGAATGATTTCATTCACAAATGATTTTGTGAACCACTCTGCCAACAACTGATCAGGAAGTTCGAGTTTGATGAGACATCATCTCCGTCGCCACTCATGAATGTGATCGGATATATGAGTGGCTTTGTTTTGTTTGAAAGAACTAAAAATCTCGGTCCCTGTTTCATAATAGATCAGTAACTGGTAGTGGGTGAGGAAATCCATAGCTAAGGTGTTGAAGTCGGCAAAGAAACCTCATGGTAATTCTATATACCACTTCGCGGCAGAACCTGTGAGAGTTCTTTGAAAAAGACGTAAACGAATAGAGTCATCCATCAAGGAGTTGGATGAGCACTAGAGGTGAAAAGTCATGACGTGATTGTTTGGGTCCTCTCCCACTTTGTCATCAAATTTAGGGATGTCAGATGGTATCTTGGCTGGTATAGAGGGCCAATGGGGAGAGTGACAGATTGGATCGTTTAAAATACTTGACAGATCTGAGAGGTCCAAAGTGGCCAAAAAGGGTAACTATCTATTCACATGCGGGTACTGGTGGCTTTGGGGAGGGATTATTGTCGGCAAGCCAGTGGGACCATAAGTAGTCTGCATATAATGCAAAGACCCAGGCATATTCAGTGGTTTTTGTGGAGAAAAGTAGCTCATGGGATTGTATCCTTGAACTGGGACATGAGTTTGAGCATTCGAACCCCAAATAGGATTGGATGTACTCGGATATGGTTGGCCTATACTAGGGGGTATAATAGATGTATCTATAAGCTATTGCCCCCCAATCGATTGAGGATTATGTTGTATCAGATGGTTCCAATACTAGGCCAAGGATGGAGGTATGTTTTGTTCGTAGGGTGGGGTCGGTGGGGGTTGTCCTCCAATCGGGGGTTGAGTTCCAATTTGGGGTTGTGTTCCAATTGGGATTTGTGTTCCAATAAGAATTTTCCCTACAGGGGTGGGTTGAGTCAAACCTCCTTGGTGAAATTGTCCACCAACAGGAATCTGGTAATTTGGTATGAATGATGGGATGGTGCCACTAGGATTGGTGCCACCGATAGAGGATTGAAAAGGTCCTTTGAAAGGGGGTTGAGGAAGTGTCGGAACGAATATGGGAGGAGAGTGCCCATAAGAAGAGGGACCACCAGGAGTTTCGGATGGGGTTTGCATAGGAGTGGGAATAGAAGCATTCAACGCACAATATCCGAATGGAAGTGTCGGGGTGACACTGGGAAAACGTGGTGTGCCAACGGGGGCTTGACTAGCCATGGTAATGCCAGTGTGAATACTCATAGTATCTGTGTAATGGACCATTTGTAAAAGGAGGGTCAAGATGTGGTCGGCTCACAGAATATCTGTTCTAGGAAAATAATATGCAGTAGTGAAAGGTATTATGTCTGGATCAGAGGTTTCGGGGAACTCAGGCCTGATAGTTATATCAACGCCTGCTCCAAAGCCAAAGAGATCCTGTCTAAAAACGCCAGTGGCCCAAAAAGGATCTTGACCCTCAGGTCCTAGAAACGGTCCAGTTGGTGATCCGAAAGACTGAACAACTAGTTCTCCAAAAGGGGTCAATCTCATAATACGTCTCTCCGAAGTGGGGTGAAGTCGAAAGTCCTCCCTAGAATTGGAAATTCAGAATCGTTCTAGAGAGTCAGTTCTCTCTAGCTGTGGAGTGGTGACGTCTTGGAATTCACTCTATTGAGGAGAGCCCTCCAGTGGGTTGGTAGGCAAGGGTTGAGATCCTTCCATATTTTCTGAAGGTAAACCCTGCATTCTACGCGAACGACGTGGAGGGTCAGTTGTGAATGAATTAAAAAACTGGTGAAGAGAACCCTATGGTCAAATTGGGTGAAAAAACAAGACGCGCTAGTAAAAAAAATCTAGGAAACAAATACCAAGCAAACAAGACCTTCTAATTCCAAAGTTACTAGTCGGTGATGAAATCCAACATCGCAACAACGAGACGAGAAGGGGCTGGGCTAGGGTGGAAAAGTTATGTTGACGGCCCTCTTAACAGACTTACACCCTGGTGCAAGCTCCCACACATAATCATGGGTATACCCTCTAAGGAGACCGAGTGAGTTTGGCCAACATCGATTCCCGGTACCATGGATACTTGCCCCTTCATAGTCACCTTGTGTAAGAACCTAAGAATATAGGACACTAAGGTTACCACTGACAACAATAAAGCCTGGGGGGACAGTCGACAGTCCGATCCACATGCAAAGGCAGGGTATCTAGCTCGAAATCAACTCGAGAGGCTTCCACTCATCATTGTGGGTATACCTCCAAGTGACCCCCATAATACGTGCAATCTCTACACCGATATCAATGAAGCAGAGTGAGTAACTCTGTTAATATCAATGTGACCTCAGGTTTGATCCTTGTGTGAGAAGGGATTCCCAGGAAAAAATGTTGTAAATGGAATTTGACACTCCCTAACACGAGATGCTATTGTGTGTTTTGTAATTTGGAGAGTATATCTCTTTGCCTATTCCAAAGCTCTAGCCTAGCTAATTGTTGGTGTAATAGAGTCCTAGAAAAGAGTTACTAGTTAAATTTTTAAAATTGCGCAATAATATTAAGGGTTGTTGTTACTCAAAGGAAACGGATATGAAACCGATGTTGTGTGAGACTCTGACCCAACAATGCATAGATAGGAATGAAATATATCAATTTTCGTTCGATGAATCCTATGTATGAGAGGGAAAGAGAAGTGTTCCAAAACAATCTTGAACTACGATATGCAATCTCCTTTAAAATAAAATATCAACGAATCACGTAACAGTGGAAATTCTCTATCTGTTCTATTTCAACAATTGATTTCCAATATTTTCAAAATGAAAATGCTTTTAAAAAGATTTTTTTTTTTTACTTTTCAAAAAGATCCACACCATGGTGCTGAAAGTAAGGAAAACCAATAACTAATGAATAAGCAATAAACAAAACCCAAACCAATCTTTCAATGGAGACAAAAATGACAAGCAGACAAGACTAGTCTTTTCAATTGCATGAGAACAATGATTTTCCAAGTAATGAGAAAATCATAAAGACAAACAATCCCAACTTTCAAACCGATCACCGGCTCCTAACCAAACAAGTACTCAGATTCCAGGATCAGAGATTATATCCTTGCTAAGAAAAGTCAAGAGATGAGAGTTGAGAAAAAGATGGACAACAAGAGCCTTTGATTTCTGAAGACTGATCGTGCACAAAATCCAAAGTCAAGAAACAATCAACCAATGGTCCAAGAAGTTTTTTTTTTTAGACACACACACAAATCTATCCATCTGAGCATACAAAAACCTTAAATCTAAAAATTTTAAAAAAGGGTTCGCATGCTATCAGTAATGTACAGTGCGAGAATGGATCATTCTTGCAGGCTGGCTTCAAGCAGAGTGTGAGAATCTCACACTAGACTGAAAGGCAGAGTGCGAACTAAAGGGGTTCTCGCATGCCCCATAGGGGTTCAGTGCGAGAAGGCCTGAAACTAGGCAAAATTTTGGAAAAAGACAAAACTTTTGAAGGGACTTATGGACCCAGAGAGTCTTTCAGAGTTTCCTGAAGACTCAGAGATTGATAGAAATGAAGAAAGGTAAGGAAAGAGAAAATGGCCAAGGAAAAACACCAAAAACCACTAAAAAATGGGTTTCCTCCCCAGTGGAGTCGCCAATTTTGTTATCGGACTAATCGGTAGGTGTGGACACTAACAGATCTCCCTAGATCCACCTGGATCTAGAACAAAATAGGACAAGACATGACTCTTTCCCTAAGTTACGACCATTGAATTAGCTAGTAAGGAGGAACAAGTGGCATACCTTTGTATCTCTTCCTTAGGTCTTTGTTGCTCCCGCTTATCTTCGGTGCTCTCATGAGGTCAAGAACAAGACAACACAAACCAACCAAAGTGAATATAGAAAAATATATTCAATCGTCAACTTATGCAAATGATCAAGGAGTTACACAATAAAGTAAGAATGATGTTATAGGAAAAGGACATGTTGTTGTATCATATTAATTGAAAGTAGAATATACAACATGATCGCCTTGATGTCGCAAGATTCCTTTCGGTGACTCTTGGCTCCTACACACACACTTGCTCTGTCCTTGCATGAAGAAGATCGAATTCCTCTTGATAGACCTACTAGAGTCTCCAAGATTCTATTCAAGCAGGGTTCTTCACACAATTCCTTTACCAATTCTTCAATCAATCTTTCTTAACCTTTTCCATGAGAATCCTTTCAATATATAGGAGAGGGTGAGATGGTTACATGGATGAGAATGATCCCACTAAATCAGAGAAGCCAGTAAAATGACAACCATACGAATGCCAACTCATTTTCTAGAATATTCCCTTCTAGAACCCTCGAGACTTCTTCTCTTTTCCAAGTTCAAAAACAATTTTGCACCCTGTGTATAGAGCAACCTGCGAGAAGTTCGCACCCTAGATGAAGGTGGCCTGCAAGAATGGGTCATTCTCGCACCCTAGGCCATATGTAGCCTGCGAACTCACTTTGAAAATATGTTTTCTGGAAGGAGATAAATGCCACTTTCCTCAGGAGAAAGTTCTTGTTGGGAGCCTGAGTACACTATTGTCAATACATCACCAAGATGACCAAAATCATGTGTAACACATGGGATGATGGTAAAAAGTAAGAATATTTAGGTCATTTCTTCATGCATGACAAAACCCTTAGTGCTAGTCCGTAGGAGGGATTTCCCACCCGCAACAAATATACCAAGTATATGTATGAGTGGTCCTCATGGATAGACACACAATCAAGGAAAATTCCTTGTCAAACTTGGTGGAAAACGCTTCCAACTTTGTTGATGCTGCTGTGTGTTTCTTCTTCTTGTTCAGACACTGACCTTCATAGTGCCCAAACTTATGGCATGCAAAGCACTTAAATTTTCTCATGTCTTTCTTCCCTTCACCCTTAGGCTTGTGTCCTCCCTTTGGACCCTTTTTCAACTTCTTCTTGCTAGTGGTAGCAAGAGCCACATTCTCCTACTCATGACCTGTATATGAACTTCCATGTACATGACCTCTTCGGGTCTCCTCCTAAACAAAGTCATCGTAAAGATGTTCCAAAACGGGAAGCTTCTCCCTAGCAACAATGCTCTCCACAAAAACAACCCATTGTTTGGAAACTCCATTCAATGTTGTTCTCACAAGATCACTGTCAACTATGGCCTCCCCCATAGCTCCAAGATCATCCCTCACCTGTGTCAATATAGTAAGGTATGTGACCACATTTTCATCCTTGGTAATTTTTATGCTCTTTAGTTTTTCCCTCAAAACCATATTCTGGTTCTCATTTGTACTCTGGTACAATTTAGACAAAGACTCCCACATCTCATAGACATGTCTCTTCCCTGCCAAGTGAGGAACAAATGATCCTTGATGGCATAAAGAATAAACCTCTTAGCCTTGATACTCTTCTTAGTGTACCACAACAGGATGAGTAGTGGTATTTTCAACAATGTCCCACAACTCGTTTTCTTGCAAAAGAAAGATCATCCTCTCTTTCCAAGAACCAAAATTTGTTGCCCCATCAAGTCTGTCCTCAACTCTCAAACCTGTAGCCATTGACCCTTTTCTCCTGAAAATAATAAATTCAAAAATCTTCCCTATGAAGTGACTATTGTCCCAACTTTCTGACTGCTGAAATCTCTGCTTCTTTTCAACTCAGCTCTAATACCATGTAAATTTTCAGACCCCTACCCATTTTTAGTCTCGTTGATTTTTCAGCCAATGTTTAATGCCCAAACCTAGTTTTGTATCAAAAATTAAATACAAAACGGAAAATTAATTTCAGAACTGAAACATGAGGATTCTGATCATCGTTTATAATGTAGAAATAAAATATCAACAACACATAAAAACGCGGAAAATATTGACACAGATATTTTCGGTCTAACTTTGACCTTGGAAAAACCCACAAGGGGAAAACCAGTGAGAGAGGGATATTTTTATTATTTAGGAGCTTCATAGAATTCTGTTATAGCATATTCATCTTTAGAAATTTAAATGACAAACTTATCTCAATAACTGTGCCAAGTCTTCACACAGGAAAATGAGCCAAACTCCTCAAAATTCTTTCCATAATTTTTTGCAATCAAATATAGGTCTGCTCGATTTCTGTGCCTCCAAAATGTTTTACGATCACCTTGAAATGTTGTAAGGTCCAAAATGTTGTACGATCAGCCCAAAACAATGCAATAAATGGTGTACGACTACCTTGGGAAACATGCTAAAACTTCCAAAACACAGCACAATGCCTTCACCTCAAAATCTATGCCTGAATATCAGTCGTACAGACCGTACAGATTATGTACAGTACAGACTATACTTTCTTCTTCAGTTTCCATGCATTTTTTCCTATTGTACAGAATTCGAAAATCTATACAGTATGGCCTCTCTGCTCGGATTGTACTTTTCCTCGATTTTTGTGCCTACTCTTCTTGCTCTACAGACTGCTCAATCTGTATAGTATGACATGCCTTCAATGTTGTCCTTGCTGCCTCAATTTCTGTGTTAGTTTGCAGCCTTGGAATGGTTGCCCTAGCTCTACAGAAATGGATTCCTCTCCAAACTCAAAAATGCTCTCTCTCTTTCTCTCTCAACAATGAATCAACAACCCAACAATGGGTGCACCCTCCAACCCTAATCGACCTCATGAGGTAGGTGAGGATTTTTCTAATACAATGGCTGAGATTAGATTAGATGAGTGGATGAGATTAAATGTCTCTTCATTCACCCTCACTAAAGTCATAAAGTCACCTTTTAATTTTCATCTCACAAATTAAATGACTAGGGCCCACATTAGGCACTTTCGTACCCCTTAGGCACCTAGGGATGAGAAACACTTTCCTAGGTACTTTATTTAATTAAAAATATAACACTCCCTCTTACCGAGGAAAGTGTTAGTCACCACTCCAATCTTGTCCCTGAAAAATACAAACTTGCCTCTGCCCAATTCCTTGGTGAGTATGTTTGTAACCTGCTCCTTTGTAGATATGTATTGTAGCTCCACAACTCCTCTTTGAACATAGTCACGGATGAAGTGATAATGAATCTCGATATTCTTAGACCAGTCATGAAAAATTGGATTCTCCGAGAGTTTAATGCAACTCTCATTATCACAGTAAATCACAGTAGGCCTCAACTGCACACCAAACAATCCCACCAGCATCTTGCAAAGCCAAAGGGCCTCACAACTGGCCTGACTAGTTTCCATATACTCAACCTCCATAGAACGCAAAGCCACTGACTTTTGTTTCCGACTGAACCAAGACACAACTGCTGATCCCAATCCAAAACATCACCCTGAAGTGCTTTTCCTATCACTGACACATCCTTCCCAATCTGAGTCTGTATAGCCAACCAGATGAACTCCATCTCCTCTCTGATAGTCTAGACCTTAATATACCATACCACAAATATACCTGAGCACATGTTTTGTTTCCACCTAGTGCACTCTCCTAGGCTCCACCATGAACTAACTGATAGTGTTGACAACGAAACAAATATCTGGCCTAGTATTGACAAAATACATCAATGACTTGATCAACTGATGATACAAAGTGGAATCCACCAATTGTGACTCAGAAGCATGAATATTCCTCTGGTTGGTAATCATGGGAGTGGTCATGGTCCTGCTATCCCCCATCTGAAATATGCTCAGAATGTCACACACATACTTCCCTTGTCCTAGGAATATGTGTCCAGGCTCCTGCCAAACCTCCAATCCCAAAAAGTAATGCATTAGTCCATTGTCAGACATCTCGAACTCTGAAGAAAGGCTCTCCTTGCAGCTGTTGATGAGTCTCTTTTCCACGGTAATGAAAATATCATCCAAATATAGCATAAGAATGAGAGGATCCTCTCCAACCACAATGAAGTAAAGGTTGGGATCCACCTCACTCTTCTTAAAACACAACTGCTGCAAATAGGAATCTATCCTCGAATACCAAGATCTGGGAGCTTGTTTTAGCCCATATAATTCCTTCTTCAGTCTACACACATGAGACTCTCTCCCATGCACCTAAAATCCCAATGGTTGCTCAATATACACCTCCTCCTCAATAAGACCATTCAGAAATGAGGTCTTCACATCCATCTGGCGGATCTTCCAACCCATCTCTATTGCAATGGAGATCATTGCCCTGATCAAAGTGTATCTAGAAACCAGCACAAAGGTCTCCTCATAGTCGATTCCCTCAACCTGTGAAAACCCCTGAGCCACAAAGTGATCTTTGTACTTCTCAATGTTGCCATCTGCAGCATGCTTTAGTTTATAGATCCACCTGGAAGTCACCACTGACATCGCCTCAGGTCTAGGAACAACTTCCCAGACATCTTTCTTTGTGATGGAATTACACTCTTCCATCATGGCATCTCTCAAAACCAGTCTACCAGTGGCCTCCTCAAAAGTGGAAGGCTCAGACTCTCGAATACTACTCAACATCACAATGTAGTTGCAAAACCTCTCAGGAGGTTTACTCTCCCTCACTTCATGTCTGGGATTCCCCACTGAACCCTATGCCTCCCTCAAGGCTTCATGAAGACACTTGGGCTTCCTCCTCTCTAAAGTAGTTTCTGGTGGAAGGGGCTCTCCCTGCTCAACCCCGTCTCCTGAAGACAATGATCCTGAAGTAGACTTTGAAGTACTTGATCCTGTAACCTATGGACCAGTAGCTTGTGAACCTGAAACCTGTGTCCCTATCACCTATGAACCTGTCATCCCCGAAACTGGTGGTCGTGAACTCTGTGTCACTGTAGTTTTCTGTGGACTCACCTGAATCTATGGTGAAGATTGCTCACCCTTCTTTGTCCCTCTAGAATTCCTAAAGGCTCTGTCCTCCTCAAATATGACATCCCTCCTCAAGACAGTCTTCCTCAAGGAAGGAAGGTATATATGGAAAGCCTTTGAAGTCTCACTGTACCCAACAAATATCTCTCTCTCTCTGTGCCATGGGCTCCATCTTTGTCCTCTTCTCAGAAGGGACATGTGAATATGTGATGCACCCAAAAATACGAAGGAAGTTCAAGAACCCAACCTTGAACAAGTATACACCAGTGAAAGTCTGGGAAACAAAATCACATGGTGGTATCAGCAAATTCCTGAACCCGTGGATGAGGTAGCTGACATACATGCAATAGCTTATGATCAAAAGAAGAAGGTTATCATCCAGAGAACCACCAAGAAGAGGAGGATCAATTTATATCTCTCCATCCTCATCACTACCGAGGAACATTTGATCAACATAGAACATGCTAAGACGTCTGAACTCATTAGTGAAAGGATGGAAATTATAGATGCCACCCTGGATAGAGCTAAAAGAGATGAAAAGGAGCTAGCCTCTACTCTGAAAGAACTAGAACATTTGCACCAATTGGATAAATACTATCAGGAAACCACACAGGCCACAGTGTACCTAATGAGTGAATTCAAGGAGGCTTATAGCAAGTTCATAGCCGAGCAACACCTATTCACTGAAGGGATAACCAAAATCCAAGAAGATACTCTCATGGTGCTCGTGACGTGCAAAGATATGGAGCAATGGTATGAAAAAGTGAAATAATCCATGGAGAGAATTGACTACATTGGTGCAGTCCAACAAGGCCTAGATAAAGAAGAACACGACATTCGGTTTTTGAATGAAACCAGTCTTGATCGCATAAATAAATCAGCCAAGTATTGGGAAAAAAATTCTTGGGAACCACACCAAGAAATTCAAGAGAAATGGGCCAAGTGAGAGAAACATTGGATCAAGATCAATCGGGTGATGATAGATATCGGAATCCTCAAGTTTGGTACACCCGATGACTTTGTCGAATTGTGCGACATAATCAAATCACACACCAATAAAGATTCATCATGGGTCGAAGAAATAACAAAGGTGACAAGCACAAGAGAGCCAGGTCAGGTGCGAAAGTTTATGGAACACCCAATTAAAGCTTGGGCTATGTTGCGATAGTTAAGTGCCAGTCTAGTCAAGTAACAAGCACATGCGGTAGAGATAAAAGAGAATTTTGTGGCCTCGATGGAACATCATATATTCCCATACGCCAATACTTGCAAGGAAGTGTTCATCCAGTGGTCGGAGTACGAGAAGAGTCACCCTTTTAAAATGATATCTTGAGATGAATCTTAGACAAACAGTTAGGAGAGAATGCCACATGGTGAATTTTTTTTTTCTTATCTTCACTTTAGCCATTATTTTTAGTTAAATTTATGTTATAAATAAGATCATCGACTGATTAGTTAAGGGTCAATGGTTGTTGCAAGAAACTTTATTTTTGGGTTTTGTTAAGAATTATTTTGAGGCTACCTTGAATTGAGAAGTCCTTCTGGACCAAAGACAAAGTTGTTTTTTAATCAAACATGTGTATGATTGGATCTGGAGAAGAACTATTTCCTTTCTCATCTCATGAATGTATGTTGTAATGAGTAAGAGCTATTAAGTCTATTGATAAGTTATCTGATGCAATGTTTTTACAGTTCTTTTCTTCAATTATAATGTATCATTGTGTTATTATGTGATGGATCATTAGAGTTAAGTGAATTATTTTACTTGCCATTATTTTTTCACATGCATGTTTTCTTTCTTCTAATTAGTATCTCATCCATAAATCTGATTACTCACATGGTTAACGTATTAGTACTAGGCCTGTGGTAGAGGATCACTCTCTGCGTGCTTGAGAAACGGGTTATCCCAAGCTCAGCCTCTTCTACAGTATTTAGAACCTTTTCCTGTTTTGTTTCCAAGTTGGTTTATACCAGATTCCATCTTATATCGGTCCCACCTAAGATAAAATACAAAAAGAGAAATTCCAAACTGAAGGAGACGCCTTCGCAAGAAAATGTAATGGCCATCGATTAATTAGTCGGATCGTAAGATCTAGAGAACCATTCCACTATTATACATTGTAGAGTCTAATTGGGCCTCGGTGGCGGGTTTGGTTCCTACTATTGAGTAAAGATATATATGACCCATAAACAAAATTGGCACTATAAGGAGGGCTTGAAGAATGAATTGTTGAATACATGTTTCACATAATATTGCAGACATCCTGTAAGATTCAAAATAACCCACAAGCATGACTAGTCATTGCCATGACAACCCACACACACTGAGTACTCTTGAAATGATTAAATCACCCCATCCTGAGGAAGAACACTTGTTCCCTGACATACCTTATGCTCTTCCTCACGAGGAATTAAATCAATTTAGAAGAATCACTAGAGTATACACCAGACAGATCAGTGTGCTTTCCTTAGCTCTGATACTTCCTCATAGACAAAAAATAAGAAGACCAGTGGTCGAAACCCCCAACCAGGTTTTTGTGCACACTGTAGAAGACCTAATATATTTCTCAATCACCTAAATCGAACACCCTCTAAATCTAATCCCTGAAATGCCAACCGACGATGTCTCTGAGCCTGACGACTTTTCAGAAGAAGAGGAATTTAACTCAGGGTCTGAACATATGGAAGACAAAAATGACCATGATGAAGAAGGGGGAAACATACCACAGAACAATCAATTTTGGTTGTCTAGAGATGCTTTGGCCATCCTAGGGAAAGTCGATAACCTTCGCCAACACCGAGAGAATTTACTTCCTAAGTTTGATCCCGAGACCTTAGCATTGCCTGAAGAACATATCAAGAAATCCATACTAGCGATTAGACTTATGAATGTCCAACATGAAGACATAGTATGTAGGTTATTCCCTTACACTTTTGAGAACTCAGCCCCCACATGGTATTTAACTTACCTGTAGGATCCATAACTAGTTGGACAAAGTTTCAGAAGGATTTTCTAGATAAATTTGCCAAAGAAACCACTATAGGAGATTTGATGGCTGAATTGTTTGAACCACCATGAGTTCAAAGGAGAAGGTTAAATATTTCAATCAAATACTCCCAACTATATTGAACAAATTCCAACCCAAATCTAAACCGACTCAGGAGTTGCAAATCGAAGTATATGCTAATTCCCTCTGAGCTTCTATTTCCATGTTTGTGAAGAGGGTTTCCAAACGAACCCTGGATGAGAATTTTGAAGAAGCCAAAATGATAGAGTTCCAGATGAAAGGGTGTAAATAAGGTCAGGTCTCATTAGCTAAAAAATAAATCCACCCTCCTCCCAAGAGAGGACTCCCTTTGACTAGACCGCCAGGGAAACAAGAAGAACAAGTTCCTGAAAAGGGTAATGAAGACATAGAAGACCTACAACGCATGGTCAAGAAGTTATCAAATGAGATCATAGACATGAAAAGAAGTGCAGGGGAGGGAAACCAAGGCCAAAGGACCTATAAGACTTTCTTTAAAAGGAAACCACCATTTAAAGCAATTGAAACTTCCCCAACTAACTTACATATTGATCTGGGAAATGTATCATCCAACTCTTTCTGTACTTACCATCAAGAGAACCACTATGAAAGAGACCGCCCTTAATGGATGCATGCCATGAATTTAGTGGCCAACCAATTTCTAGATGAGGTCTCCCTGACTGAAAAACCAAGCGGTTCAGTTATGAATGTTGTTGATCAGGAAGCGATTGATCCACGAGAAGATACAACCATGCGGATATGGGATCCTGACCTAATCATGCCTTCTGATGACTTATTCAAGTCTCAAGAACCACCGTAGAGGTATCGTTCATGCAAACACATAGTAAGGGTCCACCTGTCTCCAAAGATCTCGCTACTACCCAAACTTTGGGGGTAAAGGTAGGCCTCGATCACCTGAAAACATGTTTTTCTCCCCGTAAGAACCCTATAAGAATCCATACCTAAGAATCACCCAAGCTTGATTACAATGTAGAAAATCCTACGACGAGCACTGACCCAAGAATAAATCTAATCCCCACAAACCTAAGGAATAAACCAACTGTGAACAGTTGTTCTGAAGATAAGAAGGGAAGATATTTTGTCCCACCTTTCCTTATAACATTTGAAGTCTTCAACAAGAACCTCCATAATTGTTTGGTCGATTCAGGAGCATCCTCTAACATTATGCCATTGTCTATCTATAAAAAACTAAACGCAATTCCTCTCAGGAGTGATAAACATGTAATACAACTAGCAAGAACCCAGGTGAAGTTCATGGGAGAACTCAAATATGTAATGATTAGAATAGACACGCATCCTAAGTTTGTGCAAGTTATAGACATCATTATAGTAGACATCCTAGAAAATTATGGATTATTGTTAAGTCAATATTGGTCTGAGAAGTTAAATGGACACTTTAGTACAGATTGGGAAAACCTTTGGTTACCATTAAAGGTATACAAAAATATGATCAGAATTGATAGGGAAAGATATATGAAACATATGGTCACTGATCTAGAAACCCTAAATGAACCCTCATTGACAGACTTCCCTGTGCTAGGAAATTATTCATGTTATTCCTACTTTATAAACTTCTCCCCTCTCTCATCTAATGTCCCTCTAACTCAAAATTCAAAAATGGTGTTTCAAGAGAAATCACCGATACCGATAGAGGAAAACCTGTTCTGTCAAGAACCTGTGCTGTAAATCACAGAACAAAAGATAAGAGAGAAATAAAGTGATAAGAAAGGGGAAACAAATAACCTACACTCACAAATTTGGACCATATACTTTGATGGATCTAAATCACAGGACGGGTCTGGGGAAAGGTGAATCCTCATTGATCCAAAGGGTAAGCATCATTTCATATCCTATAGACTTGAGTTTGAATGCACAAACAATGCCGCCAAGTATGAAGCGCTAGTACAGGGGTTAAAGAATTTCATAGACTTAAACGTCAAAGAATTGAAGGTTTTAGGGGATTATGAAATTATCGTTAGACAAGTAAGGAATACTATACATTGCAACTCCCCACAGCTAAATAATTATCAATAGGAAGTGCATAGGTTAATAGAGCATTTTGAAGCTTTCAATATTACAACGATCCCCAAAACAAAGAATATCCTTGTTGATTCCCTGTCCATAGCTACTTCAAGGTTTTCACCTCTAGAAGATTATGAAGCTTCCCAGTTCACTGTGGAAATACTTTACAAACCATCGGTGCCTAACAACATTTCTAATTGGAAAGTATTTGAAGGAGATGAACAGATCATAATATTTTTGAATAACCAAGATAATTTCAAAGACTTAGCTATTGACAATGAAGTATTCCAAGAACAATCAACAGAAACTGATCCTCGGATGAGTCAACCAACTAAAAAATCAAAGTCTAACACAATCCCGAAGGGGATAGATAATTTATAAAATCTTTTTGACCTGAAAGAAATATTTAAGGGGCCCAAAAATGCTAAGACTGGAACCCTATAAATCTCAAGGAATCCCATGCATGAAACTATAAATATTGGAACCTTGGAAAACCCAAAAAATATAAATCTCGACAAAACTATATCTAAAGAGGAAAGGAAGGATTATCTCAAACTGTTCAGACAATATCAAGATGTCTTTGCATGGTCCTACCGATATCTAAAAACTTATGATACTCGTATCATTCAAAAAACTATCCCATTAAAACCTGAAGTGAAACCCTTCCAACAAAAGCTTCGAAAGTACCACCCATCCTTGGAACCTCTCATGTGTCAATAGTTCAAGAAACTTTTAGATGCCAAAATTATCTTCCAGGTTAGACATTCCACATGGGTAGAAAATTTGGTTCCTGTGAGAAAAACGTTGGGATAAATCCGCTTATGCGTACATTTTAAGAACCTTAACAGAGCTTTAGAAAATGACAACTATTGAGTCTCACCAATGGAAAAACTCTTGCAGACTGTGTCTGGCTCTGATATTTTCTCTCTACTGGATGGTTTCTGGGGTTACAACCAAGTTCTGGTTTCAGAGGAAGACCATTTGAAAACTACCTTCCGAACCAAGTGGGGAAATTTCGCTTACAAACACATGTCCTTTGGGTTAATCAACGCAGGGGAAACCTTCCAAAGCGAAATGGACGTAGTGTTTCGAGGACTAATAAAAAAGTGTGTAGTATTGTATATGGACGACGTGACTGTATATTTGAAGAACATAGAGGAGCACATCAAACGCTTGACCCGGATTTTTGAAAGGTGTAGAAAATACGGTACATCTTTAAACCCTAAGAAAACTATCTTTGGTGTAGAATAAGGAAAGATATTAGTTCATATTATATCCCAAGAAGGAATTCTCATAGACCCTGAGCGAGTCAAAGCTATAAATCAACTCCCATTACCTCACAACAAAAATACAATTCATTCCTTCTTCAGAAAAATCAATTTTGTAAGGAAGTTCACACTTGATTTCGCCGAGACTGTCGGACCATTACAAAAAATGATCTGCAAAGATGTTGAATTTAAGTGGGACGATAAATGAAAGGATGCCTTCAGCGATATTAAAACTTCTATATCTCAAGCCCTCATGTTAAGAAGTCCTAATTTTAATAGAGATTTATTTCTCTATACTTTCACATTCGATCAATTGTTAGTTGTGGTACCGACTCAGAAGGATGATGACAATAATGAGGCTCTGGTGTTGTTCATGAGCACTAACCTCCAAGGAGTTGAACTAAATTATCCTGTTATAGATAAACAAGCTTATGCAGTTTATAAAGTAGTAAAACATTTCAGATCTTACATCCTCAAGAACCATACCAAAGTAATCATGCCTCACCCCGCAGTCTAATCCCTATTTACTCAATAGGATATGGGAGAAAGAAGAGGGAACTCGATGGCAGTAGTCCAAGAATTTGATCTAGAAATAAAACCTGCTAAACTAGTTAAAGGACAAGGATTATGCAAACTAACAACTGAGGCCTAGGACCAAGTAAATGAATACTCTGGATGGGAGAATGAAATGGCATTATGGTGTGGTGAAGCTTCATACATTTCCCAGGGAAAGAGTCTTGGTATGATAATTTTAATTATCTCTTGCACCATGGGACTTGCCTAGAAAATATCAACCCCAGGAAAATGAGAGCTCTGAGGTTAAAATTTTCACAATATCTCCTCATAAATTTGGTACTCTTTTATATTAATTATGATAGGATACTTATAGGATGTCTCAAACATGAATATGTATAAAAAGTCCTTAAGGAGCTCCATGATGGCCCTATCAGTGGACATTTTGTAGGAAACACCATCGCTCATAAGATACTGAGAGTTGGTTATTATTGGCCCACTTTTCTCAAGGACGCTCACACATATGATAGAAACTACAAGACTTGCCAAGTAAGCGTTGGGTGAGAGAAGAGAGAAATAGTCCCACTCCAATCGGTGATTGTTTCTAGGATTTTCAAGCAATGGGGATTAGATATCATAGGAGAGATTACACCAAGTTGTTCAAAAAACCACAAGTACATACTCACTGCCACCAACTATTTCACGAAATGGGAAGAGGTCATCCCTCTGACTCATGTAAACGAGAACATGGTAATCCAATTCATAGAACAACAAATAATCACCAGGTTTGGTGTCCCTTCTATCCTGGTTTTTGATATTGAAACTTACTTTTCCTCCACCCTATTGACGAAGTTTTCTATAGACAAAGGAATCATAATCATGTACTCTACAAATTATTATCCACATGGAAACTGTAATGATCCCAAGCCATTATGAAAGGATCATCACTGTTTTGGTGTCTTTTAAAACTCTTCAGAGTGAGGTATTTTGTCAAACAGTTTGTTGATCTATTTGTTTAGATGTGTTTATATGTGTGTATGTAGAAAATAACAGAAAGAGATAACCATGGAACATACCTCAACCATATGAAATAAGATAGACAAGCCAAAACATCTCAATTCTTCTTTATTCATAAAATAGAGAAACCTACTACAATGAAGATGCCAATCTGGAATGCTCAACAGATGGCCAAGAAGATAGACAATCGATAAGATCTGCTACAAAATGCTCCCGCTAATACGAACGATGCCTCCAAAGGCTAAATAAGAAATGAAGATCAATACAATCATATCTGAATGCCAAACTCTCCAGCTGAAGAATGCCACGCTCCAATAGAAGGCTAAAACCCTCAATAACTCGGCCCTGCTGCCAAAAGTGTCTAATCACCCTAAGAAATATGTCAACTGATAGATCGGGTGATGGTAAGAACAACCCAGGTGCCCAAATCTCCAAGATCCCTCTCAATCTCTGTAGATATGAAATCCCCCACTGAATGGTGCGCCCCACTGGGTGACTGAAGCCCTAGATAATTCGGCCCT
>SNQJ01S0090083.1:18457-35492 GCA_010110895.2 Picea sitchensis | reverse complement strand
GTTCTTTAATAAAATGTTAGTCTTTGTTAATTCAGGATGATATTCGCATGTCCGAGCAACTTTGAAAGACTTAAAATGAAAAACAGAAGACGAGCAAAGGAAACATTTTCATACTAAGATCGAATTAGACATTCAAAAGAGATCAAGTGGTGTGTTGATTTTTAGTGTGTGTTGAGTGCTCAACAAATGGTGATTCATTGGGCGAACACAAAATCTTTGTTCTCCCTCAGGGCTTGGCTGATACAGAAGCAGGTGGAGAACTTAACTGGTTTTGAATCTGAGCCTCTTTTACCCTTGTATTTTGAACTTCTTCAGTTGATTCTTTCGGGTCTTTCCATGGGGTTTTAACCTTTATTCCTCCTTTGTTTCCTATATCCCTGACTCATGCCCTTTTTACAAAAGTTTAGCAAATAATTCATTGGCAAGAAGCCTTTAGTTACCTCTACTCACTTTCTTTGGTGTCCCTTCATTGTGAGCAAGTGTCCATAGCCCCGACAGAGTCACCCCAACACCACAGAACTTGCTTCGCTTCCAGTGAGCATCAATAGCCTCGATGGAGATATCTGCATACCCTCTCCTACTGGTCACTCTTTTGATAATATCAATTTTATTTCAGCATGATGCCCTGAGCGAGTGGGAGAGGATGATGTCTATTTATTTTGCAAGGTGAGAAGTTTAAGGTGGGTCCTTTGCTATCTTTGTCTTCTGGGTTCATGTAGTCCTTTCCAAATTTCCATATTTCCCTTAAGGTCTTACCAAACCACCAAGCAGACACTTATGACATTTCTCTGAAGTTGTTCATTTATGAAGGTTAGATAGAGGACCCCTCAAATCAACCATAAGATCCTTGATGCTTCTTGTGTTGTATGTGAGCCATGAGTTTGGAATAGAGTTCTCTATGTCACATGACTTAAGTTCAACCATTGTTTTTATAAACACACCTTTCAAAAGTGCAGAAAAACCAGAAAGCTAAAGAAAACAAAAAACAAAAAGTATTTCGCAATCATGAAAACACTCAAACAAAACATAAAAACACACATTTTTTTTATTATTATTAAAAAAATTGTTTTAGGGCTTGGCCATTAACTGGGGGGGAATCAAGTTGCCCCCTCAGATTCTATAATTGATAAGTGCCTGCCCCATTTTTCCTAGCTACCTGGAAAGGTCCAAGCCACAAATTCTGAAACTTAGAATGCTTCCCTTTTTGTTCATTTTCTCTGTCCCACCTTAGGACTAGGTCCCCTATTTCAAAATCCTTCTCTTTGGGCTTATGCTTGTCAAAACACCTTTTCACTACCTGTTGGTGAGCTATGAATTTCAACTTATCCCTTTCTCTCTCTTCTTCTAGCATGAGAAGAGTATCAATTCTTTGTTGTATGACCGAGGAGGGATCCCCGTTGCTAGTTGAAGAGATGGAAGATAAAGCCCATTTGGGAGAATATATTTCTATCCATAAACTAGGAAGTACGGGGAATTTCTATGGCTTCTTTGGGTGTGAACCTATTGGCCCATAAAGGGTTATGGAGTAGATTATGCCAATTCCTTTGGTTATTCGCAACCATGTTCTTTAGTATCTTTACTAGGTTCTTATTGGTCGATTTTTCCACCTCATTTCCTTGTGGGTAATAATTTGTAGAGTACTTAATTATGATGCCTTTGTCCAAAGCAAACTCAGTCAGTCGGGTTGAAGAGAAATAAGATGCATTATAAAAAAATAGGATAGAAGGGACACTAAACCTCGTGATTAGTTGTTGCTCTATGAATTGGATCACCACTTTTTTATTTACATGAGTCAAAGGGATAGCCTCTGCCCATTTTGTGAAGTAATCAGTGGCAGTCAGAATGTACTTGTGTTGTTTTGAAGAGCTTGGTGTGATTTCTCCTATGATATCTAACCCCCATTGCTCAAAAGGCCTAGAGACAATCATTGGCTAGAATGGGATTGATGCTCTCTTCTCCCTCCTAGAGCTTACTTGACAAGTTTTATAGTTTCTCGCATAGGTATGGGAATATTTGAACAAGGTGGGCCAATAATAACCAACTCTTAGTATCTTATGAGTGGTGGTGTTTCCTGTGAAATTCCCACTAACAGGGCCATCATGGAGTTCCTTCAGGACTTTGTCTGCATCTTCATGCTCGAGACATATTAAGAGTACTCCATCATAATTAATCCAGAAGAGTACCGAATTTATGAGGCTGTATTGTGCATATTTTAACCTTAGAGCTCTCCTTTCCCTAGGGTTGATATTTTCTGGGAAGGCCCCATGGTGTAGGAGGTAGGTCAGATTCTTATACCAAGACTCGAGCCCTGGGGAAATGTATGATGCTTCACCACACCATAATTCCATTTCATTCTCCCATCCAGAATCTTCATTTTCTTAGTCCTGGGCTTCAACTGCGAGTTTTCAAAACCCTCGCCCTTTAACAATTTTGGAAGGTTTTATATCTAGATCAAATTCTTGGACTGCTTCCATCCAGTTCCATCTTCTTTCCCCCATCTCTTACTGATTAAACAAGGATCAAACTATAGGGTGAGGCATAATCACTTTGGTGTGGTTCTTGAGGATGTAAGACCTGAAGTGTTTTACTGCCTTGTAAACTGCATAGGCCTGTTTGTCAACAATAGGATAGTTAAGCTCGGATCCTTGGAGATTGGTGCTCATGAGAGACACTAGAGATTCATTGTTGTCATCATCCTTCTAAGTCAATACCGTGGCTAATGACTGGTCGGAGGCAAAAGTATAGAGGAAGAAATCCCTATTGAAATCGGGACTTCATAGCAGAGGGGCCCGAGATATGGCAGTTTTAATATTTCTGAAAGAATCCTTTCGTTCATCATCCCACTTAAATTCAACATATTTTTGAATCATATTTTGTAAGGGTTTGATGATTTCCACAAAATCATGAGTGAATTCCTCGCAAAATTTATTTGCCCGAAAAAGGATTGCATAACTTTTTTGTTATGGGGAAACGAGAGTTGAGCTATGGCTCTAATCCTTTCTGGGTCTATGCAAATACCTTCTTGGGATATAATATGACCTAACAAATTATCTCCCTCAACGCCAAAAATGGTTTTCTTTGGATTTAAGGATATACCGTATTTCCTACACCTTTCGAAAATTTGAGTTAAGTGCTGGATGTGTTCTTCTCTATTCTTTGAATACATGGTTATGTCATCTAGATACACTACCACACACTTGTTGATTAGTCCCCTAAATTCTACATCCATGACCCTTTGGAAGGTCGCTCATGTGTTGATTAACCCAAAAGTCATGCGTTTATAAGCAAAGGTTCCCCACTTGGTTCAGAAGGTAGTTTTTAAACGATCTTCCTCCGAAACCAGGACTTGGTTGTAACCTGAGAAATTGTCTAGTAGGGAGAAAATATATGAGCCAAACACGGTCTAGAGGAGTTTCTCCATTGGTGAGACTGGGTAATTTTCCTTTTCTGAAGCTCCGTTGAGATTTCTAAAATCTACGCATAAGCGAATTTCTCTAGACTTTTTCCTCATAGGAACTAGATTT
Source organism: Picea sitchensis (assembly GCA_010110895.2). Lineage (NCBI taxonomy): Eukaryota > Viridiplantae > Streptophyta > Pinopsida > Pinales > Pinaceae > Picea > Picea sitchensis. The sequence goes on along the minus strand of SNQJ01S0090083.1, from coordinate 31,968 downwards.
AATACCCATGCGGAATGCCTGACCTGGAAAATGATATTGGAATCTAAAATTTTATTTAATTCTCGATACATGAGAGGTTCCAGGGATGGGTGATACTTTCATAGCTTCTATTGGAAAGGTTTCACCTCAGGTTTTAACGGTATAGTGTGTTGAATGATCTGGGTGTCGTAGGTTTTCAGGTCTTGATAGGACCATGTGAAGACATATTGTTATTGTCTAAACGGTTTGAGATAAGCCTTTCTTTCCTCTTTAGATATGATTTTTCCAAGATTCACATTCTTTGGATTCTCTGGGGTTCTGATATTTATAGTTTCATGCAGGGGACAAGAGTTGTCGGTCTTTACATTCTTAGGCCCCCTAAAGTGTTCTTTTAGGTCAAATAGATTTTCTAGATTAGCTATCCCCTTCGGGATGGTGTGAGATTTCGATCTGTGAATAGGCTAGCCTATTCGAGGATCAGTTTCTATCGCTTTCTCCTAGAATACTTCATCGTCAATGGATAAATATTTGAAATTGTCTTGGTTAGTCAGGAAGTTTATGATTTGTTCATATCCTTCAAAGACCTTCCAATTAGAGATATTGTTAGGYGCCGATGGTTTGTAGAGTAGTTCCATAGTGAAATGGGAGGCTTCATAGTCTTYCAGAGGTGACAGCCTCGAAGCAACTGTGGTCAGGGAATCAACAAGGATGTTCTTTTCTCTGGGGATCACAATGATATTGAAAGCTTCAAAATGATCCATTAACCTATGCACTTCCTGCTGATAATTATTCAGGTGCAGTGGATTGCAGTGTATAGTATTCCTTACTTGTCTAACGATAATCTTGGAGTCCCCAAAAACTTTCAATTCTCCGACGTTCAAGTCTATGGATTTATTTAATCCTTGTACTAGAGATTCATACTCACCAGTGTTATTGGTGCATTTGAATTCTAGTCTATAGGACAGGAAATAACATTTACCTTTTGGATCAATGAGGATGTACCCTGCCCCTGATCCTTCCTCCGATTTAGATGCATCAAAGTATATGGTCCAATTTGTGAAAGACAATAGCCCTTTTCTCCTTCCTTATTACTTTATAGCTCTCCTATCTCTTGTTCTGTAATTTCTAACACAGGGTCTTGGAAGAAGAGGGTGTCTTCTGTTGGTATCGATGATTTCTCCTGAAATACCATTTTAAAGTTTTGAGTGAGGGGGACATCGGATAAGAGAGGAGAAAATTTTCCAAAGTGGGAATCACAGGAGTAATTACCCAGCATAGGGAAATCTGTAGATGAAGGTTCATTCAGGGTTTCTATATCAGTGACCGTATGTTTTAGATATTTCTCCCTTTCGATTTTGATCATATTCTTGTATCCCTTTGGTGGTAGCCACAGGTGTGCCCATTCTGTGATAAAGTATCCATTTAACTTCTCAGACCAATCTCAACTTAGGAATAACCCATAAACCTCTGGGATGTCTACCACGATGATGTTAATCACTTGGACAAATTTAGGATGTCTTGCTATTCTGATCATTACATCCCTGAGTTCCGCCATGACTTTGACCTGGGTCCTGTCTAGCTGTATCATGTGTTTGTTGCTCTGTAGAGGAGATGCATTTAATTTTTTGCAGATTGACAAGGGGATGACATTGGAAGATGCTGTTGAATCCACCAAACAATTATGAAGGTTCTTATTGAAAACTTCAAATGTTAAGAGGAAAGGTGGGACAAAAGGCTTCCCTTTCTTATATTCTGAACATGTATTCATGGTTGGTTTATTTACTGAGTTTGTGGGAGCTATATTTCTTTCCTGACCATTTCTAGTCTTAGGTTCTTCTACTGAGTTCAAATATTGTAGTAGGAAGTCCTTCTACTGAGGGATCATGCACATGTCCATGACTGATATGTTCTCCCTTAACATCTTCAAATATTCAACTACATTGTAATCGACTTTGGGCAATTCTTAGGTATGGATGCTTATAGGTTTCCTACTGGGAGGAAAAGGTGTTTTTGGGGGATCGAGGGATGTCTTATCTCTTGAAGTTTGGGTAGAAGTGATGTCTTTTGAGACAGGTTGACCTTTACTGCACGTTTGCACCACCGATACCTCGAAGGGTGGTTCTTGAGACTCAAATAGGTCGTCGGAAGGCATGATCAGGTTGGGATCCCATATCAACATGGCTGTATATTGTGGTATATCAACATCTTCCTAGTGAGAAATATTCATAACTGAATTGCTTGGTCATTTGGTCAGGGAGACTTCATCTAGAAATCAATTGGCCATCAAATTCATTTTGTGCACCCATTGAGGCCAGTCTCTTTCAGTGTAGTTTTCCTAATGATACGTACAAAAATAATTAGATTCCACATTCCCTAGATCGATATTTAAGTTGGATGGGGGAGGTTCAATCGCCTTGAACGATTGGTTCCTTTTAAAGAAAGGCTTCTAGGGCCTCTGGACTTGGTTTCCTTACCCTGCATTTCTCTTCATGTCTATGATCTCATTTGATAGTTTCTTAACCATGCAGTGTAGATATTCTATGTCTCCATTACATTTGTCGGGAGTTTGTTCTTCTTGTTTCCTTGACAGTCTAGTCAAAAGGAGTTCTCTCCTTGGGGGAGGTTGATATTCTTTCTTAACTAATGAAACCTGGCCTTATTTACACCCTTTCATCTAGAATTCTATCATTTTGGATTCTTCAAAATTCTCATCTAGGGTTCATTTAGCAACCCTTTTTATGAACATGGAAATGGAAGTTGGGAGAGCATTGGCATAAACTTCGATTTGAAATTCCTGAGTTGGCTTAGCTTCAGGCTGGAACTTGTTCAATATAGTCGTGAATATTTGATTGAAGTCTTTGACCCTTTCTTTCGAACTCATGGTGGCGACGAACAACTTGGCCATCAGAGCTCCCATAGTAGTTTCTTCGGAAAATTTGTCTATAAAATATTTCTGGAACTTCATCCAGTTAGTTATAGATCCTATCGACAGGTTGAAGTACCATGTGGAAGATGAATTTTCAAATGTATAGGGGAAAAGTATTCATACTATGTCTTCATGTTGGATGTTCATAAGCATGATCTCTATTCTAAATTTCTTGATACAATCTTCAGGAAATCTAGAGGTTTTGGGATTGAACTTAGGAAGCAACTTCTCTAGATGACGAGGAAGGTTATGAACTGGCCTTGGGAGAGCCAAAGTGTCTCTGGCTAACCAGGATTGATTGTTCAAAGGTGTTTTATCCCTTTCATCATTATGGCCATTGTTGCCTTCCATATCTTCATACTATGATTTAAACTCTTCCTCTTTAGAAAAGTCATCTGGTTCAAAGACGTCGTTGACTGGTGTTTAGGGTATCAAATCAAGAGGTTCTTGGATTTCGGTGATTGAAAAATATATTAATTATTATACCGAGTGTACGAAAACCTCGTTGGGAGTACTAACCACTGGTATGATTTTTTTTTTCTTCGAGGGAGTATGGGAGCTAAGGACAATGCACCAATCTATCGAGCGTAGGTACTTGTAATTCTTATGAATTGATTTACTTCCTCGTGAGGAAGAGCATAAGGTATTTTAGGGTGAAAAAGTTCTTCCTCCGGCTGGGGTGAGTTACTTGTTCTAGTAGTACTCAACGTGTGTGGGATATCTTGGGAATGACTAGCCATGCATGTGGACTGTTTTGAATCTATAGGCTATTTGAAATACTCTGTAGAATATATATCCAGCCATTCATTCTCAAGCCCTCCTTCTAGAGCCAATTCTGTTGATGGGTCCTAAATCCCTTGACTCAACGATAGGAACCAAACCTGCCACCGAGACCCAATTAGACTTTCCAACGTTTAATAGTGGAATGGTTCTACAGATCTTGCAATCTGACCAAATTATCAATGGGCTTTACATTTTCTTGTGAAGGCTCTTCCTTCAATTTGGACTATTCTCTTTTGTATATTTTCTCTTGGGTGGGACTGATATGAGATGTAAGCCGATATAAAACAACTTGGAAACCAAAATGGAATTAAGCTTAGCTAAGGAGAAGAGGTTGAACTTGGGATAACCCGTTTCTCAAGCATGCAGATGAAAATGTGGTACCATTGGGCCTAGTACTAATACATTAACCATGTGAGCATCTAATTACTATCTGAGATACTAACTACCAGAAATAAAAACACATATGCAATGAGATAATGGAAAGAAAAATAATTCATCTACCAGAACCATTCATTACATAATAACACAACGATTCATCTTCATCATTAAAGAAAAGAACAAAACATTGCACCAGATAACTTAACAACATAATTAATTCCTCTTACTTGTTACAACATCATTCATGAAATAATATAGGAAATAGTTCTTCTCCACGTCCAATCACACAGGCAGTTGATGAAAATAACTTGTCGCTGGTCCAAAAGGAATTCTCAATTCAAAGAAGCTTCAAAATAATTCTTAACAACCAGAAATAAAGTGTTCTTGTCACAACCATCAAACCCTACTTAATTGGTTGATGTATTTATTTATAATCTAAAGTTAAACTGAAAACAATGGCTAAGTGCATTTTAAGGAAAGAAAAATACACCATGTGGCATCATCTTCTAACAGTTTCTTTAACAATCAACTCAAGATATTTCTATGAAAGGATGACTTTTCTCATACTCGGACCAACTGATAAAAAATTCATCACAAGTTTGAGCCCATGGGAACCTATGCTGCTCCATCAGAGCTGCATGTATCCCTCTGATGTCCTTCACTTGCATCTGGTACTTTGCTAGACTAGAGTTTAAATGATGTAGGACAGTTCGAGCTCTAATCGGATGGTCCATAAATCGTTTCACTTGCCCTGGTACCATGTCGGTCATCTTCACGAGATATTTGGCCCATAGTGAATCTTGCTTGGCATGCGACTCAACTATGTCACACCAGTCGACAAAGTTGTTGGGGGTGCCGAAATTGGGGAGTCTGATATCCTTCATTTCTTTGATGATTTTTCCCTAGTGCTTCTCGCATCTGACCCATTGCTTTTGATTTTTCCCCAGTGTTTCTCGCATCTAACCCATTTCTTTTGAATTTACTTGGTTGATCGCTTCATGCGATTAATACTTCTTTACCTAACATCCATATGCCATGCTCTTCTTTATCTCATCCCTACCATACTGCATCAATGTACTCGAGTATTTCTACTTCTTGTTGAGCCCATTCATACCATCTCTCCATGTCCTTTCATGTTGTGCGCCATGAGAGTTTCCTCCTGGAACTCAACTATCTTTGTTGTAAAAAGGTGCCTCTCTTTTGTGAATTGTTTGTAATCTTCTTCGAACTCACTTCTCAGATATACTGCGGTCTGGGTGGCTCCCTTGTAGTACTCATCTAGGTGGCATAAATGTTCTAGTTCCTTCTAGGTGGTGGCCAACTCCTTTTTGTCTCGTTTATCCCTATCTAGGGTGGCATCCGAGAGCACCGTCCCCACACCAAGAAGCTCCGACGTTTGGGCATCAACGATGTTTATCAAATTCTCCTCCATAGTGATGAGGATGGAGTGGTCCAACATGATCCTCCTCTTCTTTGTGGTTCCTTTGACGATGGCCTTTAATTTTTAGATCATAAGAGATTGCATAGATATCTACTACCTCATATATTGGCCTAGGTCTCTACTGATCATTCCATGTGAGTGTGCTTCCTAGGTTACCAGTGTTGTATACTTGTTCAAGATTGAGTTCATGAACTCCCTCGTTGTGTTCTGAGGGCTCGGCCTCTGCTTGTCTCTTGTCGTGGACCTAAGTATTGAGCAGAGTAGAGAAGTCGAGCATAAACTTGTTACTTAATTTCTCATTGGCCTTTGAATCACTAATTTCCTTTTGTGGGGATCCTTCCTTTGGCTCATCGAGGTCGGGCTCATCTTTTGGATTATCTTCTCCAGTTTTTTATGCATCAGGTCCCTTTGTTTCGAGGCGACTTTCAGATTTTGTTTCCTTTTATGGGACCTTTTGGGTTTGGACCTCGGGATCAGGGGAAGAAGTCTTCTCAAGTCCCTTTTCTTCTTGGACATGCACATGGGTCCTTTGAGATGCCTCCAGGCTCTCATCATCACTATATACATTGATGAACTTGGTCAAAGGGTTAGGTGCACTTTTTTCTACTGATACTCGACCTATCTCTATTTGAGTTGTCGCGCCTGTGGGTGAATTGGATGGTGGTATTGTGGATTCAGGGTCATCTAACCTGTTGGTGTTACCAAGGTTTATGAAATTGGGGACGCTTGGCTCTGCTGGGATTTATTTTGGGATATCAGTCAGAAGCCTTGGCAACCTAATGGGGTTCGAGATATCCCGCATCAGACCCATCATCTGCAAGGCGTGTTGATACATAAGCGTCCATCTCTCCTGCGCATTCTGAACCTCGGGGAAATTATTCTTCTGTGCTAGGGTTACCTGGGAAATCTCTGTTGTTTTGATGGCTTCTTGAGGGGCTTCCATTACTTCTACTGGTTCAGATTCTATCCTTTCTTCTCTGGCCTTGAGGATCTCTTGAGACGATTGTTCCAAGGTCGTTGTTTACTCCTCCAAAGTCATGGCAGTGAACCTGGTTGCTTTAGGATCAACCATCCTTGCCACCACCTAATCCCAGTCTTGAATTTTTTCGGTGAAAATTTAATCCTCAAACCGGTCATGGACATAAGGCCAACAAGATGATACCTATGATGCATGTTTCAGGACCAGACCCTTGGGATCGTGCTTGTGAAAACGACCAGTCTAGAATCATAATTCCAATTGAATCAACACTTCTTACTTGGCATGTGTGGTGTCTTTGACCATGTAAAATCCAATATGAAACCCATAAGGTATGAAGGCCCACTTCTTGTCCTTCACTAAAGTGGCATTGTATCCTTGAAACTGGTCTGATAACAAATTTCCCCTAATACTAGTCGATCAGGGACATATATAGGTAACAGATGGGGTGCTCCCGTGGCACTGAAATGGCTGATGTAGGTCTCACACTCATCTAGATACGAGTGGCCTATTTTGATACAACCCTTTTGGCTAGATCCGACAGCCTTGGGCACTCTTTATTGAACAACAAAGAATAAATGCGTGCGATAAATTGGTCATAGATGAGAGAATAGGATTTCTTGTAACTGTTTTACCATAATATGTTGAAGTATACATGGAACAAGATCTCGGAGGCATGCCAACTCAATTTCATTCTAACAAAGACGTTCTTGGCACAGATGACATCCAGTAGATAAGAATCCATGTAGAAGGAAGGGATTTCTCTCTCTTTCGGCGTCTGATCTTGTCATATGCAAGTGCTCAGCTGTTTGGAGATGATTTCACCCCAGTTAAAACATGTTCCAGAAATGGATATGGTATATGCTAGAGGTGCAGTATTTCTCCCCATGCAATCAGCAGAGGAGGGCCATTATATAGATGTGAGGCTCTCTCAAGTTGGTCGTCGGGTACTAGCAAGAAGTCTGATTGGTGAAATTTTTATCCTCTCTCCACTAGGACACCATAATCTTGCTGGTGTTGTGCTTCTTATATAAACTCAAAAAAAATCAGTGTTCAAAGGTTCCTCTAGATCCTTGAGCTTGTAGTAATTCTGAACTTCTACTGGGAGGAAAACCCCGATGCATCCACCAATGTCATCGTTAATTAAACACCTTTGTGCATTAGTGTGATCAATAAACCATCTCAAGAGTTCGATGCAGGGGAATACCAGAGTCCTTCTTTCCACCATGTGCAGATAAGCCTTGTAGAAATTCGAGAGAACTTCATCGTCGAGTCTTCTCGTATCAGGATCGTTGTACGGGGTATATTCAGGGAGTTCCTCTCGCTTGATTTTCTTAAATAGTTCTTCCCAGGGAGGGAATATTGTCTTGGTCCAAATGTTCGACTCTGTGTCTCCAAAGGCTAGGGGTTGGATGAAGGGATTCTTGGTGGTTTTCTTGAGGATGGGAACCGACTTTGGAGAAAATTCCAATTTCCTTTGCAACTATTGGGGAGGAACCCTCTCTTGCCTCTAGTTCTTGTAGTTTTGGCGCTCTTGGGGATTTTCTGGTGGTGGGTTTCTTCAGAGGCATTTTTCCTGCAACTAAAAATGATGCTTTAGACATGTGTATAGAGTAACATTGGATGAGAACATATGAATTGAAGTGTAAAACACCCATAAGCTAGTATATACTTGTAGTTCTTGCTAAAATCGTTGTTTTAATACTCACTAGACCTTGGAAGATTTCTCTGGATCGCTCGTCTTACTCCTCTGGGTGATCTAAACTTCTTTGTGCGTAGAATGAGCTCATACACAATGACTCAAAAGAATATAACAGGAGATATCCTACCAGTTGTATCAACCACTTAATATGAGTATTGGATGCAATTCAAAACAACCTACCGTCGAATCTCTGCAAATAAATTCTATGTTGGTTGATGACGGAGGYGCAGAGGGTGATGCATTATATTGAGAGGCTTAAATGATCCTTTTGATTTATGCACAAATTAGAAACTAATGCATGATAATGGAACTAATTAACCTTTTAAATTTGTCGTATCTAGCGTATCTTAGAGCTAAAACGTCCCATCACGTCGCATTTCTCTGTGGACAGGTCAGGAATCGACGATACCTTGCATATGTTTCTATTGGTACCCTCCTTAGAAAACTTCCGATGCCAATGGGTTTTGATGCACGACATGGGCGGTAACATAAAACCCATGCGGTCGATGCCAACAAGTATCGGGGATCGACGATCTATTCAAGAGCGTAGTTTCTTTGTAGGTTACATCTTCGTAAATCCCCAATTCCTAAAACATTTAGGTAGTCGACGATCAATGATATCCTTCCTTTACTCGTGCGACGCTTACTCTCTTCATTTATTCCCGACACCGACGAGGGTCGTCCATCGATGATATTCTTGTGTAGCACCTATCGCGTAATTAAGACTCCCATCTGTCGATGCCAATGGAGGTTGGGGCTCAGCTATTTTCGTCCTCTTGAGAGAAATTTGTCATCTCTAATCCTTCCCGATGCCAAATTCCATTCGTGCATTAGGGAGAAGTTTCAGTTGTCTGCTCTTTAATCAAATGTTAGTCTTTGTTAATTCAGGATGATTTTTGCATGCCCAAGAAACTTTCAAAGACTTAAAATGAAAAATAGAAGACAGGAAAAGGAAACATTTTCTTACTAAGATAGAATTAGACATTCACAAGAGATAGTGGTACCCAAAAAGTGAGATTTGATGTAGATTTTTAGGGTGTGTTGAGTGCTCAACAATAAATTGTCCATACCTCATGCTCTCTAGATATAGAAACAATTCTATGAAAAAGCAGTGACTCCAAGGTGACCTTGTGAAATGTTTCATTCTATGAGAGGGTCTTCATATCTCTATTTAAATTTTCCATGAAGGCTTGGATCATATTCTTGGTCCTTGTTGGTTTCACAAAGTGGTTGTTCATTAAATCCACTGTCAATTTAGTTGCAACTTTGACATTTATTTGTTTCTTCTTTATATTCTCTTCGACCTATTTGAAACTATGTTCATCGGTCTTTAACTTACCCAAATCTTTGATATGGGGAATATGGATTTTGTGATATGGAATGTATGTTGCTTTATGGAGTTGTGTGCAGATGGAGAGTGAATTCCTTATCTCCTTGTCATTTTTTATCCATCTTGTTGGTAGTTATCGAGTGCAACATAGTTGAGATTTCTATCCCATTCCATTATGCATGGTGACTTTGGAAAAGAGCCATGGTTTTCCATAATTCACCATTGCATCTCATACAACCCATATTTGATTGCAAAAAACTCCATGTTTTTGGTTTGGGCTCTATTGTGTTGATCCATAATCTAGGTGGCTACCTGATGGAAAACCCATAGATTTTCATACATATCCATTTCAAACTTGTGGAGTTCTATCCTAATTCCCTCTACACATATCCTGAATTCTTTGATGCTTTCCCTGTCGATTTTACTACGATGGATTTCCTCTTTTAGTGCTCTTATTATTTCATATTTCTCCTCGTTTTCATGCAACAAATTCTTAATATTTTTCTATGAAGCTAGCGTGAAAGAGATACTAGCTAAAGTGATTGAAAGAGGATCATATTTGACATCTTATATTACATGAGTATCGGTCATTACTGATAAGTGATTTTTTATGGACACTGATAGATTTCTATTTTTCTGTAAAATTATTTTACCAGATTCTTTGTCGAATCTGAAGGCGTTTAAATTGGCCACCTTTCAAGCATTCAATGGCGTGGAAGCTCCTAATCCAAACTCAAATAATGGGAAATGTCCCCCTATGAGTAGGATGTTAGTTGATGATCCCTAAATATCCATTTCCATGCGATCTATGTTATTATTCCTTTCTTCTTCATTCTTTTTCCTTTGTTCCTCTGCTACTGTTTCCATTGTGGCTTTTTCTTCTGCTCGTTATTCTTATTCTTACTTTTTTGTTCAACCTCTTCTTCTTTCCTTTTCCTTTTTTTATCCTTATTCATTTGTTTTTTGGTGGTCACTTTGGACGCTGCTTCTTCTTCTTCTATTTTTGGTCACTGATGCTCAACTTCCTCTTCTTATTCTCTTATGATTCAACAACTTCTATTTTCTTTTCTTATTTAGTTATTGTTGCCTAAGATGTTGTTTTTTTGTTGTTGCTACCTATTATTCAATTTTATTTTGAGCCTCTCTTTCTTTTTTCTCATCTTCTATTATTCCCAATGGGTTTCCCCTCCTTTTGAAAATTACGTCATGGTAGGTTCTGGATCATAAGTGAATTTCCTCCTCCTCTTAGATGTTAGTTGTGTAATCCAATCTATACTTATAGTTACTACAATGGGTGCTAACGACATCCAGAGAATTGTGATTCAAAAATATTTCTTCACTGAAGTGTAAATATGCCAGTGTATTCAATTTGGCTTGTTCTTACTTGACATATTTAAATGAGTATGGCCGAACCCGGAGTGGGAGAGGAGGTTAGATGGATTTTTTTATCTCTATACAATGATGCACCTACCCTATGTATGATTATCTGTTATGTAATCTCCTACAACACTAGTATGTTCGAGATGAATTTTGGAAGAAAGTGTGGAGATTTGGTAGCTCCATATATCTTGATGTAGGTGACATATTCCAGGAGATACCAATCCCTTATCCTTTTAAATATGTCCTACACCTTATTTTCATGCAAGGTGATGGCAAGCCAAATATGAGATGATACAGTGGGATTAGGAAGTTGTCGCATATCTTATGGTACTTGAAATGACATCTATGCTCCAATAATACATTTTCGTATATGTGGATTGTAGGATCATTAGGTTTCCAATCCCATCCCATCTGAGGATAAGTGTGACATACACACATCACATTGAGGAGGTAGGATGATATACATAATCTCGAAAACTCTCCTAGAGCAGTGTGCTTCATTGTTGCAAGTGATTCTTCCAAGGAAAAAGATAATATGTCCTCCCAGTTGAATGTTAAAGAAATGTCCATGACATAGTAAATGAGAGGTACCCATGTTGTTTTGAATTTATAGGCATCGAGTTCCCCGTAGAGCCTGCATATCATTGCCACTATGTTTTGGTATGGAAGCATGAGCATATTTGTGGGATATTTGTTAGACGACCTAGTTTTAAAAACTTTTAGGGATTGTACTAACTCTTTAGGATTTCTCTTGGGTTGTGTGGGAAATTACTCACCATCTTCTTATCCAATGCCTTTTCTCCATCCTCCATATGATAACAAGAGGAAATTACTAAAGCTTGGAAATAGGTTATTGGGCAGCCTTGATAATTCATTATGTACCTCGTGTCTATATCAACATGCTTCAGATGCATGAAATGGTTGTCACATAGGGAAACACTATTGCATGAATTGTGACTTTATATACTTAGACCTCTTGATGTTTTTGTATGTGTTGAGGTCAAGAGCGTCTTCTACCAGCCGAGGGAATATCTGATTTTTGAACATTGGATAGAATTTTCCCCACTTGAGCGGGGTATACTTATTAATAACACATTTAGTATAATCATAGATGGATCCCATGGTGTCGATGGCTTCTTCTTCTAAGACTCTGTTCATGGAGCCCTCTTCAACATGAGATTTGTTTTCACTTTGTGATCCTTTTCTTGGAGGAGTCATGAATAAATATATAAAAATAAATCGTGGTGGTATCCCAAAACATCATGTTTACCATTAGTATTGAAAAACGAATGTTGAACAATATATATAGTGCTTATTGACTCTGTACAGACAAGAATTGAGAAGAGAGAGTTTGAATTAAAATCTGTGCACTTATTTGCGGTCCTTGGGATATCAATGGTCCGTATTTATAAGAGAAACAAAATGGAAACAAAGATCTATGATTTTAACATAGAGATACAATGAATAATAATAGAGATACAATAAAACTTGACTTCTTTTAAATAAGAAATATTTTGAAACTGTAAAAATGCAGAGTGAAACAAGCTTGCTAGAGTGGTGGCAGCTTATCTTTGAGAAGAGATGTAACGATTACACTCATTTTCAAGAAGATGAGTACAATGAGGCTACAAAGGCCTTTTTATATAAAATATGAATGTGAAAACCCTATACATCCAAAAACCTAACCTCAGGAGAGGAAGTGTCAAAAGTTATGTGGGCCATGTTGGGGTAAGTTGGTACATCAACTTCCCACGGTCGTAACTTTTGCATACGATCTTCTTTTTAGGCTTACGATATCCCATTGGAAAGGTCTATCTAAGGAGTACACATTATGCCGTCACACTTTGACCTTATTAATAGAGTGACTGTGGAGGGCCCAAAAAACATTGTTTAGGGCCTCAAAATGACCCCAAAAGTTTAGGAATAGAAAATCTAGAAACAAACTGCCAAGATAAAAAAAAACGTAACTACCAAGATGAAAGTTGTATGTGAGCTAGCTAGAAGAGGTGGATGGCCACCAATATCCACCTGGATCAATCAGTGATAAGAGTATTAATTTCTTCACCAATATAGGCCTGTATCAGTGAGAATATTCTCTTTGCATTGATGCAATATTGTATAGATGAGGAGATTTCCCTCTCCGTCGATACAACTATCAGAGGAAATGTAGACTCCAAAACAATTATGGGCCCTATTAGGGTAAGTTGGTACATCAAATTCCTGAGGTCGTAACTTTTTCATATGATCTTCGTTTTAGGTACACGATGTCTCGTTGGAAAGGTCTGTCCAAGGAATACACATTATGTTGTCACACACAAACTTAGTACTTAGTGTGGCTATGGCGGGACAAAAAAACATTGTTTAGGGCCTCAAAATGACCTGGGAAGTTTAGGACCCAAAAATTTAGAAACAAACTACCAAGATAAAACAAACGTAAATGCGAAGATGAAACATGTATGTGAGCTAGCTAGAAGAGGTGGGTGGCCACTAATATCCACTTGGATCAATCCTCCCTTATTAGGAAGAAATGGTCTCCATTACATTGAGTTCCCCCATTAGATGAGGAAACTTCTGTTGAATTTAGCCTTGGTTGAGCCACTTGCCTTGGTGCAGGAG
>SNQJ01S0090083.1:7492-18407 GCA_010110895.2 Picea sitchensis | reverse complement strand
CTGATGGAGGTTGGGGCTCGACTATTTTGGTCCTCTCGGGAGAAATTTGTCATCTCTAATCCTTCCCGATGCCAAATTCCTTTAGCGTGTTAGGGATAAGTTTTGGTTGTTTGTTCTTTAATCAAATGTTAGTCTTTATTAATTCAGGATGATTTTCGCATGCCCGAGCAACTTTGAAAGACTTAAAATGAAAAATAGAAGATGAGAAAAGGAAACATTTTCATACTAATATTGAGTTAGACATTCACAAGAGATCAAGTGGTACCCAAAAAGTGAGATTTGACGTAGAGTTTTAGGGCATGTTGAGTGCTCAACAGTAAGTTGTCCATACCTCAAGTTGTCTAGAGATAGAAACAATTCTATAAAAAAGCAGTGACTCCAAGGTGACCTTGTGAGTCGCTTCATTCTATGAGAGGGTCTTCATATCTCTATTTAGGTTTTCCATGCAGGATTGGATCATACTCTTGGTCCTTGTTGGTTTCACAAATTGGTTGTTCAATAAATCCATTGTCACTTTGGTTGCAACTCTGACATTTATTTGTTTCTTCTTCATATTCTCTTCGACCTATTTGAAACTATGTTCATCAATCTTTAACTTACCCAAATATTTGATATGGGGAAGATGGATTTTGTGAGATGGAATGTATGTTTCTTTACGGAGTTGTGTGTAGATGGAGAGTGAATTCCTTATCTCCTTGTCCTTTTTTTTTCCATCTTGTTGGTAGTTATCGAGTGCAACGTAATTGAGATTTCTATCCCATTCCATTATGCATGGTGACTCTGGTAAAGAGTCATGGTTTTCCATAATTCACCATTGCATCTCATTCAACCCATCTTTGATTGCAAAAAGCTCCATGTTTTTGGTTTGGGCTCTATTGTGACGATCAATAATATAGGTGGCTACCTGATGGAAAACCTATAGATTTGCATACATATCTGTTTCAAACTTGTGGAGTTCTATCCTAATTCCCTCTACACATATCCTGAATTCTTTGATGATTTCCCTATCGATTTTACTATGATGGGATTCCTCTTTTAGTGCTCTTATTATTTCATATTTCTCCTCTTTTTCATGCAACAAATCCTTAATATTTTTCTATGAAGCTAGTGTGAAAGAGATACTACCTGAAGTGATTGAAAGAGGATCATATTTGACATCTTATATTACATTAGTATCGGTCATTACTAATAAGTGATTTTTTATGGACACCGGTAGATTTCTATTTTTTTGTAAAATTATTTTACCAGATTCTTTGTCAAATCTGAAGGCGTTTAAATTGGCCACCTTTCAAGCCTTCAATGGCGCGAATGCTCCTAATCCAAACTCAAATAATGGGAAATTTCCCACTATGAGTAGGATGTTAGTTGATGATCCTAAAATATCCATTTCCATGTGATCTATGCTATTATTCCTTTCTTCTTCATTCTTTTTCCTTTGTTCCTCTTCTATTGTTTCCATTGTCGCATTTGCTTTTGCTCGTTCTTCTTCTTATTATTTTGTTCAACCTCTTCTTCCTTCCCTTTCCTTTTTTTTATCCTTCTTCATTTGTTGTTTGGTTGTCACTTTGGATTATGCTTCTTCTTCTTCTATTTTCGGTCATTGATGCTCAACTTCCTCTTCTTTTTCTCTTATGATTCAACAACTTTTGTCGTTTTTCTTTTCTTTTATTATTCAGTTGTTGTTGCCTAAGATGTTTTTTTTGTTGTTGCTACCTATTATTCAATTTTATTTTGAGCCTCTCTTTCTTTTTTCTCATCTTCTATTATGCCCAATGGGTTTCCCCTCCTTTTGAAAATTACATCATGGTAGGTTCTAGCTCAGAAGTGAATTTCTTCATCCTCCTAGATGTTAGTTGTGTAATCCAATCTGTACTTGTAGTTACTGCAATGGGTGCTAACGACATCCGGAGAATTGTGATTCCAAAATGTTTCTTCACTGATGTGGAAATATGCCAATGTATTCAATTTTTCTTGTTCTTCCTTGACATATTTAAATGAGTATGGCCGAACCCAGAGTGGGAGAGGAGGTTAGATGGATGTTTTGTCTCTATACAATGCTGCACCTACCCTGTGTATGATCATCTAGTATGTAATCTCCTGCAACACTAATATGTTCGAGATGAATTTTTGAAGAAAGTGTGGAGATTTGGTAGCTCCATATATCTTGATGTAGGTGACATATTCCAGGAGATACCAATCCCTTATCCTTTTTTATATGTCCTACACGTTATTTGTCATGCAAGGTGATGGCGAGCCAAATATGAGATGATGCAGTGGGATTAGGAAGTTGTCGCATATATTCTGGTACTTGAAATGATATTTATGCTCCAATAATACATTTCAGTAGATGTAGATTATAGGATCGTTAGGTTTCCAAGCCCATCCCATCTAAGGATAAGTGTGACATACGCACATCACATTGAGGAGGTAGGATGATATATAGAATCTCGAAAACTCCCGTAGAGCAGTGTGCTTTGTTGTTGCGAGTGCTTCTTCCAAGGAAAAAGATAATATGTCATCCCAGTTGAATGCTAAAGCAATTTCCACGACATAGTAAATGAGAGATACCCATTTTGTTTTGAATTTTGGGGCATCGATTTCCACGTAGAGAATGCATATCATTGCCACTATGTTTTGGTATGGAAGTATCAGCATATTTGTGGGATATTTGTTAGACGACCTAGTTTTAAAAAACTTTTAGGGATTGTACTAACTCTTTAGGATTTGTCTTGGGTTGTGTGGGAAATTATTCACCATCTTATTATCCAATGCCTTTTCTCCATCCTCCATATGATAACAAGAGGAAATTACTAAACCTTGGAAATAGGTTATTGGGCAGCCTTGAGAATTCATTATGTACCTCGTGTCTATATCAACATGCTTCAAATGTATGAAATGGATGTCACATAGGGAAACATTATTGCATGCATTGTGACTTTATATACTTTATACCTCTTGATGTTTTTGTATGTGTTGAGGTCAAGATTGTCTTCTGGCAGCTGAGGGAACATCTGATTTTTGAACATCAGATAGAATTTTCCCCACTTGAGCAGGGTATCCTTATTAATGATACATTTAGTATAATCATAGATGGATCCCATGGTGTCAATGGCTTCTTCTTATAAGACTTTGTTCATGGAGGCCTCTTGAACATGAGATTTGTTTTCACTTTGTGATCCTTTTCTTGGAGGATTCATGACTAAATATATAAAAATAAATCATGGTGGTATCCCAAAACATCATGTTTACCATTAGTATTGAAAAATGAATGTTGAAAAATATATCTAGTGCTTATTGACTCTGTACAGACAATAATTGAGA
Source organism: Picea sitchensis (assembly GCA_010110895.2). Classification (NCBI taxonomy): domain Eukaryota; kingdom Viridiplantae; phylum Streptophyta; class Pinopsida; order Pinales; family Pinaceae; genus Picea; species Picea sitchensis. The sequence continues at coordinate 15,086 of SNQJ01S0090083.1, read as the reverse complement.
AGAGAGAGTCTGAATTTAAATCTGTGCACTTATTTGTGGTCCTTGGGATACGAATGATCCGTATTTATGAGAGAAACAAAATGGAAACAAAGATCTATAATTTTAACATAGAGATACAATGAATAATAATAGAGATACAGTAAAGTGTGACTTCTATTAAATAAGAAATATGTTGATACTATAAAAATGCAGAGTGAAACAAGCTTGCTAGAATGGTGGAAGCTTATCTTTGAGAAGAGATGTAATGATTACGCTAATTTTCAAGAAGATGAGCACAATGAGGCTACAAAGGCCTTTTTATATCAAATATGAATTCCAAAACCCTATACATCCAAAAACCTAACCCCAGGAGATGAAGTGTCAAAAGTTGTGTGGGCCATGTTGGGGTAAGTTTGTACATCAACTTCCCATGGTCATAACTTTTGCATATGATCTTCGTTTTAGGTGCATGATATCCCGTTGGAAAGGTCTATCTGAGGAATACACATTATGCCATCACACTTTGACCTTGTTAATTGTGTGACTATGAAGGGCCCAAAAAACGTTGTTTAGGGCCTCAAAAAGACCCTAAAATTTTAGGACCCGAAAATCTAGAAACAAACTGCCAAGATAAAAAAAAGAATGTAACTACCAAGATGAAAGTTGTATGTGAGCTAGCTAGAAGAGGTGGATGGCCACCAATATCCACCTGGATCAATCAGTGAGAAGAGTATTAATTTCTTCACCAATATAGGCCTATATCGGTGAGAATATTCTCTTCTCACTGATGGAATATTGTATAGACGAGGAGATTTCCCTCTCCATCGATACAACTATCAGAGGAAATGTAGAATCCAAAAAAATTATGGGCCCTGTTATGGTAAGTTGGTACATCAAATTCCCGAGGTCGTAAATTTTTCATATGATCTTCGTTTTAGGTGCATGATGTCCCATTGGAAAGGTATATCCAAGGAATACACATTATGTCGTCACACTCTAACTTAGTACTTAGTGTGACTGTGGCGGGACCAAGAAACATTGTTTAGGGCCTCAAAACAACCCGAAAAGTTTAGGACCCAAAAAGTTATAAACAAACTACCAAGATAAAACAAACGTAACTGCCAATATGAAACCTGTATGTGAGGCAATTGGAAGAGGTGGGTGGCCATTGATATCCACCTGGACCAATCCTCCCTCCTTAGGAAGAAATGGTCTCCATTACGTTGAGTTCCCCCATCAGATGAGGAAACTTCTATTGAATTTGGCCTCGGGGGAGCCACTTGCCTTGGTGCAGGAGCTTCCCCTCTTTGACAACCCAATAAAGATGAAGCTTTTGTTGCGAGTGCCCTTGACCTGTGTGTCCACAATATGATCATTGGATGGTTGTTCCATGTAGTCAGGGTTGATCTATGTTAGTGTCAATTGTTCTTCTATCTCTGAGGGTTCCAATAAGGGTGGAAACTATGGCCGAAGGCGGTCCACATTAAACACTAGGTGCAAGCCAAGGAAGGGGGGAATGTTTATATAAAAATAATTGTCACCCACAACCTTGGTGATGGTGTAAGTTCCATAGTGGAGTGGATGAAGCTTCCGATGGGGTCTTTTAAGGAATTCTTTTTGCAAGTGCAACCAAAATTTATCTCCCACCTAAACATTGTATGGCACCCAATGTTGATCATGACGTTGTTTGTACTTGGAATTGGACTTCTGCAAAATATGATGAACCTTTTGGAGGATGTGTTGGATTCATTAAATGAATCGAGTGGCTTTGTCACCTTTGGTTTTCTCATGGGATGACTCTGCCTATGTGGACATAAGGGGTAGTGCAACATCCATGGGACCCAATGGTTGAAATCCCAACCCCACCTGAAAGGGGATGTGGCCATTTGAGCTATGTAGGGATCTATTGTAAATGTGTTGAACATAGGGAAGACTTTCATCCCATGTATGCATATGATAGGAATTGTACATACACAAAATCTGCATGATCATCATGTTGAGGACCTATGTTTGGCCATCTGTTTGGGGGTGGAAGGTCATGGATTTGGTGATCTTGGTGTCCATTTGTGACTAGAGGCTCAACCAGAATGTGTTGAGGAACCAAATCTTTCGATCTGAGGTGATGGTTTGAGGTATCCCAAAATCTACTCACACTCGTTCGAAGAAGATATTGGAAGTGGCCTGTGCTATGATGCTCTTCTTGCAGGCAACCATAATTTCCATCTTGGAAAATTGATGAACAACCATGAAAACACAATCATTTCTCTTCCTGGTTGAAGGAAGTCTCGACATGTAGTCCATTGATATGGATTCCCAAGGTATGTCAGGAGTAGGCCGAGGGGTGTATATACCTTGTTTTGTAATGGTCGGTTTGGCGATGACAGAAGCTGGAGTACTTGATATACTTGCTAACATCCTATTGGAGTTTTGGCGAATAGAAATGTCGATGCAGCACTGCTACTGTATTTTCTACATCGAAGGGTCCTGCCACCGAATATAATGACCTTCCCAAATCATATTTTCTCACTTGCTTGATGGAACACAGAGATAGAATAGATGGCACAAAAACCTATCCTGCAGATGAAAATCATTGGAAACTGTGTTTGTGCCCAACATATGGTAGGTAGTAGTGAAGTTAGGATCTCTCTCATAGATTTGGGGCCATTTGGAGGTCTCATGTATGTAGGAGTGTAGCACCATGGTTATTGTAGCAATTGGAGGTCGATTGAGGTATTCAATGATGTGATTGGTGATCCCTATATTATAATTGGCGTTCATATGGAACTGCTGCAAGTATGTGGACCACTTCGCAGGGCAGTTATTTTGTAATTTTTCTTGTGTCTGCATGAACTACAAAGGCTTATGATCAGTGTGGATGATTGTCTCCTTCATAAGAATGTAATGAATCCACTGGCAGAAGGCTTGTACAATGAAGTACATTTATTTTTCGTAAGTGGGGTACTTACAGAGAATATTTGATAGAGTGTCACTATGATAAGCCACGAGATGTCCATGCTAAGTGACAAATGTACCCACAACATAGTCTGAAGCATTTGTCTCACTCTCAAAAGGTTGTTGCAGGTCGAGTAATGAGAGCACCAAGGATTATCACAAGAATTGCTTCAAATCATAGAACACTTTATATTACAACTCGCCCCACATGAAATTTTCCTTTCCACTACCCCTGGTCACTTGGCTAAGGTCCCATGCAATGTGGGATAATCCCGACACGTACCTGGGATAAAAATTGGCAAGGCTTAAGAAGCTTCGAAGATCAGTGAGTGTGCTCGGGGATGGATAGTCACGGATGACCTGGATCTTGGCTAGATCGATATTCACCCCATTCTCATCAACAATGTATCCTAGGTATTGGACCCTGTTCATGTCGAAGGAGTATTTTTCAAAATTTTCATATAACTTGTGTTTTTGCAGAGTGTGCAAAACCTCCTGAATGTGCTTCAAGTGTTCCTCCCAATTATTGATGAATATGAGGATGTCATCCAAATACAACACCACAAAATAATTGGTGAAAGGATGCAATATATCATCCATATTCCTCACGAAATTTGTTGTGGAATTTATCAAGCCAAAGGGCATGACCAACAATTCAAAAAGACCTTCTTTGGACTTGAAGGAAGTCTTCCATACATCGTTCTACCCTACTGGGACATGGTGGTAGCCATACTTCATATCAATCTTACTGAAGTGTTTGGCCCCCTTGAGTTAGTCAAGGAGATCGTCAATTTGGGGAAATGGGTACCGGTTCTTGACTATGATTTTATTTAGGGCCTGGTAATCAATGTAGAGTCACCAGGACTTGTCTTTATTTTTCATAAGCACGATTGGGCTTCCAGAAGGTGATAATATTGGGAGGATGTGCTCTTTTTCAAGCAGCACTTGGATATGGTGCTTGATATTCGATGATAGACTGTCCCATTGGGTAGAGATGCATCATGGGTTAGATTGATTGAGTGTTTGACTTAACAGTGAAGAGGTACCCCAGTGGGTGAGGAGAATATATCTTTTTATTCCTCGGACCTCCATGAACTTGTCCACTTGCTTATGCTGCTTGGAGAGACTTGTTGTGGAGGCCATGAATGTGGTTGCAAACTTCCTCTCACTTTAGGCACGAATCATGAAGAAGAAAAATTCTTGGTTTGAGAGATGACCTTCCTACATTTCTTGGCATAGATCGAGGAAATGACAATAGATAGGAATACCTCTGGTATCCTATATAATTTCCTTTCCAAAGTAATAATAAAAATATGAGGACTAGACTCATATACAACATGATGTTTCCATAAATAAGTTTGGCCCAAAATAACATCACAAAATTCAATAGGGGTGACATCACAAAATAACTCATGTTTGAAGGGCTTGATGTCGTAGGTCAGGAGACACTATTAGCATATGCATAGATTGCTACCTTGGTGGAGCCATCCAATGGTGTACGACTGCGAGTGTGGTGATGTCAGTAGGGCCAACCTCTTGATGACCTCTACTGAGATAAGGTTATTTTGGTTGTCACTATCAACGATGAAGTGAAACAGAGTACCCTTCACCCACATCTATGAATGAAATAGGTGCTCACATTCCCCTGGTTCATCAGTTTCGTCAGGTTGGACCTTGGTGGTGGTAGCAATGGTGGCATTGGGTTCTGCATCAATGATCCATGCCCCTTTTTCTGGTTCTGACTCAGATTAGAACCTACATCTGATTTAGATGATTTCACCTTGGCCACCAATGACTTCTTTGAGCAACATTCAAGAATGTTATGCCATGGGATCTTATGGAACTGGCACCATTTCCCAATGTCTTTCCTTGTCTTTCCTTTGTCCTTCTTTATTTTCAATTTGCACTGGTTTTCCTGAGGTTGTCCATCCTTTCTCTTCCCTTTGTTCTATGGATTGGGGCCATATTTTCCTTTCTTTTGTTGTGAGGGTTTTGTAGACCCAATGTAATGCATCTTCTGTTTAAGATTTTGCTTGATTTTGACAGTATATCGATAGTCCGCTCCCAAGGATGAAATGTTGATAAAATCCATTTATGTTTGGATGTATCTATGTAGACCGTCACAATACTTGAGCACCAGATGTTTCTCAGAGTCTTTGATACCCAGATTGGTGCGCAAGGTATGGAAGACATTGGTGAACTTGTTGGACAGTTGGTTCAGACAATTGGTTGTCATTAATGTCAACTCTTAGAGAGTGATCTTGGAGATTGATGTCAACCCTTAGATATTGATGTCAACCCTTGGAGAAGTCCATAATCCCAAGAGATGTGGACGATATTGTTGGAAAGTTGGTTGTCATCTTTATGATTAAGATTGATGATGAGTTAGTTGGGTACATTTGATGTAGTCTACATGTAGCCCCGAAGGTGTGGTTATGGGACCCAAAGTTGATTAAGGAATAATGACATGAAGGATTGTGAAATTTTAGGTAAGACTATCATGGATGGGTAGTACACATTGTGTCGTTTCCAGTGATATGTTGTTAAGCCCTAAATAGTGGCTCATTACCCCTTAATTGGGGTATATTACATTAGTAATGCTATTTTATTTATGTCGGTTTTATTCCATTAGTTGTAATTATACTTCCTACTCTCCTATATATACCAAGGATACATTTTCATTTTGAATCATCTTGTAATTGAACATTTATGTGGGCATAAGGAGGTTTCCCCCTCGAAGAGGCTTATTATCTAAATTTCTCTCTTTTTCAAGGCGTTGATTACTTATTCTGAGGTTTTTCTATGCTATATTGATATTTGGTTCCTAAGATATGGTATCAGAGCTCAAGGTCTTGGGGTTTCGCTGCTACATCTGAGACACCTTGGAATTTTCACTATAACTTTTTTTCTAAAAAGTTTCAGAAGGAACTGCGTAGATTCTATTTAGTAGATGGATCAAGGTACATTGGGTTAAAATTTCAGCTTTTGAGGCCTTATACTTTCAGAGATACAACCTATGAAGATAGGGTTTTGGAATCATCTTGAACTGAGTCATTGCTGAATTTTTGCTATAAAACAGTTTCTGTAACATTTCAGACCCTGAAATATAGAGGCTATTCAAATAAATTAGCAAGGTATCTTTAGTAAAAATTTCATCTTCTAGGTCCTCTTTCATTTGTAGATACACCTTGTGGAAGATAGGGTATCTGACTAGTCCTATTGACTAGTCTCAAGGAGGTGTTCTAGGTAAAACATTCATAACTTCTTCATGGATTATCCAAATTGAGTGAGACTAGTTGCAATGGATAGTGGAAAGTCTGTGGTATTTTTGGTATGAGGTTAAGAATTTTATATCGATTGGTAACGCTATACAAGTGAGATCTCCGGGAAAGTCCAAAAATCAACAAGTTGTGGCGAAGTTATCGTAAATTCCTCTTGGTCCATACAATTTTGATCAGACTTGTGGCATTGCAGAGAAGAAATATCAGAGACCTATAAAAAAGAAAATTTCATACTCAGAAGGGCCGAAATTTTTGAGATACAATAAAATAAATATTTTCTAGCAGAACCACCTCAAAATCAAGGTTTAAAGTGATACTTGGCCAACATGCCACCAAAAAAGGGAACTTCTACACCAAATAAGCTTCTAGACAATCCTACTTGGAATCTTTATGAAGGTGAAGAAATGCGTAGGGACATAAATGAATTACAAAAGAAGACAATAAAAAAAGATGAAATACAAGATATGGAATCTAAGTTGGAGGCAAAGATGAATGGATTAAAAGAGGATATCTTGGAAGTATTGAAAAATCTCGTAATAGAGAGGACACCTGAAAGTGAAAATGTATCCCATGAAATTCATGATGAGGACACAAGGAAGGTGAATCAATAATAGAGAAACTCCAACTTTGGGTTGAAGACCAACCATGTTCCTAAGATCGATATGAGGAAGTTTGATGGCAAGAACCCTATCACATGGATACTTCAGATGGAGCAATTATTCGATCTACATAATGTGGCACATACAAAAAAGGTACGAATTGCTTCTTTATATTTAGAACCCAATCAATTTGTATGGTATAGATGGCTTTGTTCTCGCAAATCACTCGTCACTTAGACAATTTTCATGGAAGAAATGATAGCACACTATGAGGATACAAGGAGCGATACCTTCTTTATCCAATTGATAAACCTCAAGCAAAAGGGTTCAGTTACAGAGCACATTGAGAACTTCCAAAGATTGAATATAAAGGTAACATATATTCCAAATGAGCACTTGATTGATGTATTCATAGGAACTTTAAGAGATAACATTCAACGTGAGGTTCGCCTTTGGGAACCCAAATCATTGGAGAATGCATTTAGGGTGGCAAGAAATGTTGAAAGTAAAAATATGGCTATGGCTACAAGAAGGACCAATCCTAACATCTATAGAGAGAATAATGCTCCTTATTCTAAAACACCTCAACCTACAAGGTTGACACCTCAACAATTGGAGGAAAGAAAAGAAAAAGGTTTATGCTTTAATTGTGAAAACAAGTACAGTAAGGGACATAAGTGTGGTGAGAAAAAAATATTCTACATAGATTGTGAAGAGGAAGAAGAACAAGAACAAGAACAAGAACCATATCAAGATGAAAACCTAGAATCATTTTTTTCTAAA
>SNQJ01S0090082.1:47403-66445 GCA_010110895.2 Picea sitchensis | reverse complement strand
CTCAAACAATTTCAAAATACTAATCTATAACATAAAAAGACAGGCCAGCTCACTCCTTTTAGTATATTTTGGAACTCTATTTATAGTTGGCCCAGCTCACGCCTTTAATTTGCCACTTAGGCTCTATAAGTTTGTGGATCTCAGACTATTTCAAAATACTCATCTATAACATAAAAAATTTAATATGAGTAAATTGTAAATTTATTTAATAGCCATCCCAATTAAATGCCCTCCATTACCAAGCTACTTTATTTGATAGAACACTCCCATTTACTAAACCCCAACAAGTTATGGCAATCGTGGTAAGAATCAGGTAGTTTCAATGGAAGGGATTATTGTTAGGTTGATTTTAAATGTACCTCAGTGTGGTCTTTAGGAAAAAGTTAATGTAGCTGTATTTTCTGGGGTCCCCTATTGATGAAGGTGTTGTTAATGCGCAAAGTCAAGGTGGTTTAATCTAATGCGTTGTTGGTCCTTGATAACGATTTCTAATGTTTTGGTTAAGGATGAACTTATACGTTGACTTGTTCTCGAATTAGGCACATTAGAATTAATCTGAGCTCATAACGAAAGGGTGTTGTTCTTAAAATTTAGGTGGTACTGGATGGGTAAACCTTACGTGTTCTTGGTCTGTTTGTGTCGAGTGGCGACGTAGAGTCTAGAGTGTCGATTCTTCTACACGCGCGCACACACCAAAAAAAAAAAAATAATAATAAAAAAAAAAAATTGGTCTTGTTATCAGATTAGTGGACGTAACGAGGCAGGGGTGTTACTTTTATGAATAAAAAGATAACGAAAAAATATATTCTCAGAATCTAATTTTTTTTTATAAACATTTTTAAAATGATAAATACATCATAATATATAAAAATACCAATTATATAAATTTAAATTCATCATTTATCTTAAGTCTCATAGTTAAACCTTGATATGTGAATGCAAGAAAAATAACACGGGACATCAATTTTAAATTCAAAATCAATATTGTAATTGTTTTAGATCTTTCTAGATATAATATATAGTATATTTAAATTTAAAATTATCTTAAATTCAATATTAATGATGATTTTAAGTTCTTAATGTATTTTAGAATGGCTGATAATTCAAAATAGAAAAACTCACTCTAATATATGAAAATCAACCCAACTACATACATTAATGACATATAGCTTTAAAATTGTAAATCCTTACACATTGTAAAACATGAGAAACTTAGAGTCTAAATGGCTGGTTCAATAACAATTTACTTTCAAAATAATATTATGTATATAAATTTGCAATTTACCTCCATAAAAGTATTTAGTAACACCCTATATTAGATTAGATTTAATGACAAAGTCCAGTTGTAAGATCATGGTAACAAAGTGTCATGGAGTTAATGACAAAGTCACCCTATAAGATCAATTGCCTTAATTTTAGTCATTTTCGTAACTAACAATTTTTCAACTCTGACCTACAAGTAACAATAGATGTTTTGATAACTTTCCAGTTAAATTTGGGAGATATATTGATAACTTGCCACTTAAACTTGGTATGGTTTTGTTCCTTTCCATGTTAAATTTATGAATTGACCATCTTGTATGTATTATTGTTGGAAATTAGAACATGCCAGTTGTTTATGATGTGATTAAGTAAAATAACTATCACAACAATTATCATTTCCAAAAACTAATTTCAACCTATATGATATGGTTGGTCTTTGTTCTTGAAAAAGATTAAAAAATTAAAAATAATTATTTTTCTATTAAAATAGCATTAAAAACTTTTTATTATATTGAATTTTAAAATATTTGATGGTGTCATTGTTTATCAAGTTAAATAGTTGTCGTAATGTTAGTTTTGATAGTGTCATTGCTTATTAAGTTAAATAGTTGGTGTAATGTTTTCTAAGCTAAGTTAATTCTTTCAGTAAACACAATTAAAGTAAAAAGAATCTTATAGTTAGTTAAAATATTGTGATGATGTAGTGTGGTGTTCCTTCCATGTTTAACATGGATTTGACATGTTAACATATATCCATTATAACTCCTAGTTATATCATGCTAGAAAGAAGATGAGAAGTCCCTCAGGTGAAATATGTTAATAAAATATAATTTCTAATTTACCTCATTATAAACCTTAGTTTTAAATATTGTAGTGTTATTTAAATTATAAAATTACAATTAAAAAAAAAAAAAAAAAAAAAAAAAAAAAAAAAAAAAAAAAAAAAAAAAAAAAAAATAAAAAAAAATAAAAAGCACAAAAATTGAAGCATCTTCATTAGTGTAATGTTGTATAAACATAAACTTTCATAATTCTTCCATACTCATTTTTTTTTTTTTTTTTATCACATATTTAATAATAATAAAGTTAATTTTTCATTAACATAAATAATAATTTAAATTTTTATTAAAATAATTAATGAAATTGATTTTCAAATTTTAATTTTAACATTATATTTCCTTCTAATGTGATTTTAAATAAATGCAGCATTAAATTTAGAAACAAATATAGAAATGACTCACAACAAAGTTATTTTATTGGGAGAATACTTATTACCCTTGTTTTTAGTTATTTATTTGTAAAATAAGTATAAAAGGAGAATAAGTGGTCAACTACCATCATCTAATGTTGTCATCATTTAATGTTGTGGATGTTGAGTTTTACATCATTAATTTTATTGGGAGAATACTTATTACCCTTGTTTTTAGTGATTTATCGGTAAAATAAGTATAAAAGGAGAATAAGTCATCAACTACCATCATCTACTTATTTATCATCATTTAATGTTGTGGATGTTGAGTTTTACATCATTAAATATACATGTGATAGTGGAAAAAACTCAATATGAAAAATCATAGTTCTTATTGATGGTCTTATAAAGTGGCTTGACTAGTTTCACATTAACATGTGATAACTAAACATGTCACACTCGGCATAAAGAGCATAGTGAGTATTGATCACCTTATAAAATGGTTTGATTTTTTCCACGTTAACATATGATATTTAAACTTTCACAATTGTATTTTTTTAGAGTTATTTAATTGTTCTAAGTTTGTAAATACAATTTTTGATATTTAAATTGTATTGTATTTGTGAATGTATAAATGCTAAAAAAAATCTCTAGACACTAATATTATACAAAATTAGACAAATATCTCTTGAAAATAAAAATAAAAACAAATATAAATATTTTTTATAAATTTTATATTTATTTATACATAAAACATTAAACTTAAAATATTTATTCATAATGTAATAATAATCTATTTTAAGGTCATGGCCAAGCCACACCAAATTGGTGTATGAGACCCCCTTGTTTGTGGGACAAGGGACTCCCCTCCACCAACAATTTAGTGGTAAAGTCTATGAAAGTATACAAATATAAACAAAATAAATTATAAAAAAAAAAAAAAAAACACATATTCTTTATCATTAAACCCACTCAGAGCTATGTGTATATAAAATTAAAAACTAAAATAAACAAATAGCTAAATATACAAACATTTTTGTAATACTTATTTATATATATATATATATATATATATATATATATATATATATATATAATTTAAAAAATAAAAATTAAAAATTAAAAATAAACAAATAATAAATTTATTCATATAATATATATAAAATTTAAAAAAAATTAAAAACTAAAATAAAACAAATAATAAATAGAAAGCAATTTAATGATATTTATGCTGAGTTTTACAATCGTTATTAAATAGAAAACCTAGTGAAGAGCATTAAATTCCCTCAAACATAGTGCATATTAATCTGCTTATAAATGGTTTTAACGTTAACATGTGATAACGAAGCGTCGCACACGCTCTCCTTTTACTGTCTTGGTTGGTGGGTTGCAGGAAACATGCGATGTATCACCAGACGACAAAAATGAATTGCTTCATAATTTTGATCGAATGTGTTATTGTTCCTCCGACAGATGTGTTATTTCCCGTCTGCCATGCTCTTCCTTTGTTTTAACTCTGCGTCATATTGAATTTGCATCGCACCGGCATTAAATTGAATGGATCTCATTGAAGCAATAATCTTTGCGGCCGTTATGTCCGTTATAGTCGGAAGAACTGTTTCCGGTTATGTGATTAGTTTTCCTTCTTTCGATCTCAATAGAGATATCGGCAATTTCAATATGCGTGGCGACTCCCTAATATCCTCTGGCGCAGCCAAAGCCTTGCAGGTTACCTTCGGTACAGGTAATCCCAGATATTCAACAAAAAATACCTTTGGAAGAGCGTTATTGAAAAAGAAATTCAGGGTGTACCGTGGAGATAATCCTGCATCGTTCAATACCTCTTTCGTTTTCAATATCCAACCTGAGGGAAGTGGTGGGGAGGGTCTGGCTTTTATCATAACTTCCTATGATGAAACGCTTATTAATAGCTGTGGCCAATGGTTGGGACTGTTCAACGCCTCCACTAATGGCAGTAGCAGTAGTAAGGTGTTGGCAGTCGAGTTCGATACGAGGCAGAGCCCAGGGACTAACGATCCCGATGGGAACCATGTTGGCATTAATGTTAATAGCATAAATTCCAAGACTTTTCTGTCGCTGGACCAGGACAAGATCAATTTGAAGGGCGGATACGACATCCAAGCTTGGATTCTGTACGATGGCCATACCAAAAAACTGGACGTGTACGTCGCAAACAAGTCTGATCCGATGCCGTCGAAGCCCGTCGTCTCCTCCATCATCGATCTGTGCAGCGGTGTTCTTGAGGAAGAAGCTTATTTCGGCTTTTCCGCCTCCACGGGCGAAGCGACGGAGTTCAACTGTGTGACATCATGGAATTTCACAATCTCGGATTGTGAACCATCGCAAAACCTCTGGGCACTAGCTATTCTGCTTCCAGTTCTCTGCCTGGTCATCGCTTTGGTCACGGCGATAGAGATTATAGTGCTCCTCAAGTACCGACGTAAGTCTCGGGTAGAAGCAGCTCTCATATCGGGCGCCTTACAGAACATTCCGGGCCGGCCGCGGGAGTTCAGATACAAAGAGCTGAGGAAGGCCACCAATAACTTCAGTGCGGAAGCCGAGCTTGGCAGAGGCGGCTCCGGAACCGTTTACAGAGGGATTCTCCCAAAGGAAAAAACTGTGGTTGCAGTGAAACGTATGGCCGAGAACTGCAAAGGAGGTAAAGACGAATTTATATCAGAGATCAGCATTATCAACCGCCTTCGCCAAAGAAATTTGGTGCCGCTGCTGGGGTGGTGCCATGAGAAGGGGCATTTGATTATGGTCTATGAATACATGCCCAATGGCAGCCTGAACACACATATTTTTAATCAGGATAATGAGGGCGTATTTCTGGATTGGGAGCAGAGATACAAAATCATCTCCCGGCATCGCCTCGGCCCTGTTGTACCTCCACGAGGAATGCGAGCAGCAGGTGATCCACCGGGACGTGAAAGCCAGCAACATCATGCTCGACTCCGATTACAACGCCCGTCTCGGTGACTTCGGCCTCGCTAGACTGATTGAACACGATCGGAGATCTATGAGTCTCGTTGGCGTCGCCGGAACCGTGGGCTACATCGCACCCGAGTGCCTTTACACCGGGCGAGCCACGGCCGAATCAGATGTGTTTAGTTTCGGTGCCGTCGTTCTTGAGGTGACCTGCGGAAGGCCTCCCAGATCTCGTGGCAGAGAAACCGCGCCAGATTTAGTCAGTTGGGTTTGGGAACTGTACCGCCAGAACAAGCTTTTGGAAGCTGTCGACGGTCGCCTGGCTATAGCTGGAAACTCCAACTTTAACGAGGACGACATCAAACCTTTACTGATGTTGGGACTGGCGTGCTCCCATTCGAATCCCAAGGACCGTCCTACAATGAGGGAGGTCACACAGATTCTGGCTGGGACTATGCCTCCACCATATGTACCTCCCCTTAGGCCGCCTTTCATTTGGCCCCATTTGCCCTCCGACATCAATTCCAGCCTTGCTTCACTAATTAGCATAAACAATCTGTTGTGCTCTGATAAATCCTTCCTACAATCGGACAGTACAGATGGAAACGGAAACCGAAAGAGCTTTACAGGGTCACTAATTAGCACAAACAATGTGTTGTTCTCTGACAATTCCTTCCTGCAGTCGGACAGTCCAGATGGATACGGAAACCGAAGCAGCTTTACAGGGTCACTAATTAGCACAAACAATGTGGTGTGCTCTGACAATTCCTTCCTACAGTCGGACACTCCAGATTGTGCTCTGACAATTCCTTCCTACAGTCGGACACTCCAGATGGAAATGGAAACCGAAAGAGCTTGACAGGGGAGGTCGAAGATTCATAGGTATAGTGTTGTCAATAAACCTTGCAGCAGCGTTGATAAAAAAATGGTTTCAATGTTCACTGTTGGGCTATTGAAGGTAAGAAGCCTAGTTATCATTGTAATCGTTGTGGATTTCTAAACATTCCTACAACTACGCGTTGAATAAATTGAGAGAAAGCTAAATGAATGTTCATTGATATGTTTATGTGACCTAATGTTCATTCTTTTTACTGACTCATCCTCTCAGCTTCCAGATTATAGCAGGGAAACCACAAGATATACTGATGTCAATTGGTTAAAGCTTACAAACAAAATGTGCATGAATAATTGATCTTTTTATTGACAAATTGGGAATGACTGGATATGATTTCCATGATCCATTGATTCTTTGTTTAGCTTTAGGTCTCAAGACTGATTTCTTGCCCCCTTGAGAGCTTGCTGACAGCTTGTTTTTCTCCCATGACTCTTCCGATGCCGGTCTGTATAATCTCTACTCGGATGCCTGACTCATTACCATTGTAATCGAAAGAAGAAGAGTATACAGATAATATCATCTCAGAAATAACAGTATTACAAAGATATAATAAAAGCAAACAATCAAAAGGCGGAGTGTTAATTCAAATTAAAACCAGATAATGCATTGAAATTGGATATCTCCTTTGCGTCCAGAATTTCTTGGGGAAATCGACTGCTCGTTGATTAGGCTTCTTCTTAATTTCGAATTTACCAAGACATCTGGTCACATTTTTTTTATTTTCATTTCGTTGCTTGAGGTCAAAAGATCGATTCTTAGGCAGGTCAACACCAGCAACATCAATATGCGCTACAGCTGCTAAGTTGGGAGACCAGACTAGACCATCCATTATGTGGGTGTCTGTTCTGGGGAAAGAAGAATAACACGGCCCTTACATGTCTTCAATTGGCCACCTCTTCAAGGTATGCTCTCTATGCTCTCTATTTTCTATCAAGACCTTAATGATTGTATTAGGGCAGTTTAATACAATAGGATTTGATTAATCGGTTAAGATTGGAAGCTTCAATTAATTGTATTGCTGGTTTGGATTATCCATTTGGATTTTTACTAGAAATATTTATAAAGAAAGATATAAATTGTTATAGTGCGCAAATAATCCATTTTAATGCATAGGCCTGAAATGTTGAAGTGCATCATAATTGTTAAAGTGGTTTTTTTCTTTTGTGAATGTTAATTGTAAAAGTGGTTTGTTGTTTTGTGAATGTTGATTGTAATTGGCTTTGATGTCATGTAAAGTGTTTTTTTCTGGTAGTCACGGTTGACCAAATTTTTAAGTTCTTTGATTAATATGATTTATGTTATTAATTTTTAGTTTGGTAAAAGTTTATGTGTTTTAGTGAAATATGGTGTAAGTGACTTTATTAATTTCTAATTGTTTTAAGAATTGATATTAAGAATATATATTGAATTGTTTTAAGGATGGTTATTTGAAATATATATGTTGAATCATTGAATTTGTATATTTCAATTATTTTTCAAATTTTTCAAAGCAAGGAATATTGGGCATGCAACACTCTAAGTGGTTCGCTTGCAGCTTTTGGTAGCTACCTTCAAAAGGAGAGTAGCAATCTTAGATCTGCAGGCTTTCACTCACGAATTCAATCTATCAGAGGTCCAGGGTTCAATCAATCATTTCATGGGTCCACTGAGAAGAAGAATACTATCTATGTTTTGTCGTCATGGGTTGAAAGGCATCCCAAAAATTAAGGGTTTTTTAACTGTGTAATAACATGCACTGTTTTGCTACTTTTTTCGTTAAGTTGGTGGTTCATGATCACGATAATTTATTTGTAATTGTGGAAGCCATTCATGTGCTTGGAATCTCAATATTTATGTGGGTATTTCAAAGAGGTTTTTTCAATTTCTTTTTTATGCATGGCAGGTTATTTATGTACAATACATTGTTTGGGAGTTGGATTCAGCTTTTAGTCTATACAATCCATTAGGTGAATTCATTTTGATAGCTTGGGAGAATTGCAAAGAAGTTTCGGTTCACTGCACTATGGCCCATTTATAAAATTTCATCACTGATTTAATTCCATATTTTGTTTTAACTTTTCACAATGATTTAATTCCGTGTTTGTTGAGTGTTCAATTTAAAGTGTCTTTGATATGGAAAAAAATGACTATTGTTTGCTATTTTTAATTTTGACAAATTAAAATCGTTTTGCTATTGATTTTGAATTGGTTGTTTTTCTTACTATTGCTACCATGACTATAAATCAATACAATCGTTCTCCATGAACAGAGAGGATCATTAGCTTTTTTGCACGAGCATTGCCACCCTAGTTTAGACCTTCGATATGGCCTCCCATTTTCCATCCTCAATTCCTCTACGTGCCTTAATACAATCGTTGATAACTAATTATGTAATAGACTTTATGTAACTCAATGATTATAACTAACTCTGAAACTAATCTTATAAAATTCAATACAAATTATTTTAGGCTTTTAGTATGAAAATAAAAGCCAAATAATATGAACATGCATTTTAATGATTATTATATTTTTTATTTTTTATTTTTAAAATTAAGAAAGGAGAATCCTTCTATTCAATCCATGGAAAAGTGCAAAGTGATACATTGATTTGTTGATGGGAGAAGACCCCTCAGAAAGAGGACAGGGGATCACTTGAAACTAGTCTATGATAAAAGAGAGCCCCATAGAGCACGTGGGAAAAGAAGGATGAGACATTACAATAGAAGGAGAAAGGACCGAATAATTGTGTTGGTCGGGGAGGATCCTTTCTTCCTTTTTTCTGAACATCGAAATCCAACGGAGGTTGAGTAGGCTCAGCGACTTTACCACCTGTGGGTGGGTCTTAGGAAGTGCCAAAATCTTGAGTTGTTGAATTCCGGGGTGCTTGTTTGTCGCTGTCTGAGTTGTCTGGTTCATGAGGTTGCTTCTGAGTCCCTGGGAGTGGGTTTGTGATCATGATTGTGTCAATTATTTCCCCTAACACCGTGAGGTGGGTGCAAAAGGACTTAGCTGGGTTGGGATCATGACTTTTTTTGAGTCTGCCGAGGATTTTTTGTGTGTTGCGAGGAGCTAGTGTTTTAGGTCTTGAGTTATTTCTTGTCGAAAGTTGGGGTCTGCGAAGGAATTGAGGAAGGTGTAGGAGTTGGAACATCTTTGTGATGTTGCTTGTTATCAGATGAAGAGTTCGAGCGAGGCTGGCTTTTGAGATTTTGGTCCTTGCCAACCTTTGGCTCTTTTCCGTGCTCCCGAAGTTGGGGAGGGATGGGGGAAAAGGGAAAGTTACCTAGAGTTTTGTTCTTTACGGCAGGCGACATCACAGGCCCAGTCATTCTCATAGTTGACTATCATTGTAGAAAGGATCTTACGTCATCCAGGTCTCTCAGAATCCTCTCCTGGAAAGCCCTTGGCCGAGGTCAATTTCAACTTTATAGCGGTAGAGAATGATGGTGCCCCGTTATATTATTATATTACTTTTAAGGTGGTTAATTGTCTTTTTATTTTAATCTTCCTAATAAGAACAATTTAGATTCAATTATTGACAAAGTAGTGATTTGAGCATTTATTTTTGATTTTTAACTTTACATCAAAAACAAAGTTACCAATTTAAGCTATAAAATTCTAGCCCAAAAAACCTATACATTTACAAAAAATATGAAAATCAATCCTCAAATCAGAAAGCAGGTCAAAATTACAACATTTTTCAATCATGGCCTTCAAAACTGTTTTTTACCTCATAAAAACCTTAAAAGTAAGACTACATAAAAAAAAATATGTTTTCTAAATGTTAAAATTACAGCAATTACCTAATAAAAACTATGACCTTAACAACAAATCTCCTTACAAATAAAAAAAAAAACTCTAAATGATAACTAGAAAATTATTTTTTAATTTTTTTAATTTAACAAAAATAAATAAAAGAAAGAAGAATCTTGAATTATTATTTTTTAATGAAGAAAAAATACATTCAATGCCCCAAAAAAAAAACATTAAAAAAAAAAAAAAAAAACTAATCTAACATAACTATATATATTCAAAATTTAAATTTGAAAAAGAAAACATTAAAACAAATTAAAAATAAAATAAAAATAAAATGTTTTTTTTTTTTTTTTCCCTATGAAGAAACTTTTAAAAATAAAAAATTTAAAACTTGTTCAAAAATAAAAACTTTAAAGAATAAATTCATCTTAAAATAAAAATATATATATATTAAAATACACAACATTAAAACTTTTTACAGTATAAAACATTTAAAATAGAGAAATCAATTATATATGCTATGTAATTAAAGTTTAATGTTTTCAGGTTTTAGGTATATTTTAGGTGTTTTTAATTTGGCTTTTTTAAGATAGTATGAACAATTCACTATTATTATCGTCATTTTTTTATTTTTTTTAAGTTTTTGGACCATAAATTTTAGTTTAACTTTATATATATATTTATATATTTTATTTGTTTTTTTGTTTTTCTCAATATTAAGTTTTCTTTAATTTTTTATTATCTTAATTTGCTTTTTAATTTTATTTTTATTTTTAATTTTAATTCTTTTATTTTCTTAGTTTTTTGGTTTTAATTTATAAAAAAAATTGAATTAGTTTTTTTAAATATTCCAAAAATAAATTTATTTAACTAAAATGATTATGATTTTCTAGAATGTGTGTGAAGTAAAGGAATTAAAAATGTGTTAAAATTATATTTCAATCTTAATTTCAAAAGTTATTAATAAAAATGTTTTATCTAGAATGCGATGGCGAGGGTATTGTTCCGCCACTAGACCATGTCATTACTCAGATTTTAGTACAAGACCTAACCTTCATTGCAAGCTTGACTGCAGGACCTTCATTGCAAGAGCGACTTACCATCAAATAACCTCTCACGGTAAAGGTAAAACACCTTTTAAAACAAAATTATAATAATTTGAAAATAGATGGAAAAACAAGCATTTAAAATAGTATTGGAAGCAGTATGTATCATAAAATTCTGCAAAATAGAGGTGGGGTGAAATCGCGGTGGGTAACACTTTCGCCTTAACAATTGGATCTCCAAATTCCGAAAAACATTTTTCGATCGAACTAATATTATTTTTTAGCCAAACTAGTTTTGGGCCGAAAAATGAAACGTCAATCGAGGAGAATGGTGCGATACTTGACACCTCGATTTGCATGTAAATTTAGTCGGACGGTATTTCCAATAGACAATATGAACTTACTGACGAAGAATGTTAAATTCGAACCTCTTTTGGCAAATATAGTTATATATCAACCACGTAATTTCTTATGTTTTTTGAACTTTGGTTGGAGTTTGTTGGCATTTAGAGCATCTTTGAACACATGAGCATGAGGAGTTTAGAGCATCATGATATAAAAATTTTACCTTAAAGAATTGTTTTTATTATATAAATTATCGATTAATATAATATTAAAATCTATTACCTATGATATAATAAAATTTTATAATTTACATGTTGAAAGTAAATTTTGACAATTATATGGAAATGTAATCATAATCGTGAATATTCTCTGTATAAAAATAATTCTCTTTATTTTAATGAAAATATTGTAATACTTGAATATCATGGTGGTTTACATATGTAATATTAGGTATCATAAGTTTTCTTACAAAGTTTAGCTTGCTTACAAAGTATCTTACAATGCCTTTTTTTACCGTTAAATTATATTAAATCTCTTTCATAAGTTATGGTATTTTCAATCCTTTTGCACTTGATGCTACAAAACATTAGTTTGGCAGGTTTTAATCAAATACTAGATTATAAAATGTATTCAAAAATATTTTGATGATATTTAAAATCAGGTTGTATGGTTTAATAGTAAGTAGATTATAAAGAAATATATTCAATGTACAGGGATATTGAAGAGTTCTACACATGAAATGATGTTTCTTATTAGATGAGATTCTCATATTATAAATAAAATCTATTGGATAACTTGATCTATAACACCTTGAATACCATTGTACCACTTCTCAACAAGTGAATGCTTATGGTATGTTTGTTGCGTGTACAAGGAGAAAATTCCCTCAATCCCTTAGACACCTTGCATTTACGAATGCCAATTTTCCTAAGGAGACAATTCCTTTGATTGTTGATGCAAGAAAAATGAAATGGAATGTATTTCTGTCCAACCACACTACTTTGAGCATGGATCGCCCTATATTGGATTTGATTCCAAGATATATTCTCCCTTAGTTATGGCCTCAAACAAAATTTCATTCAAAACTCAATGATTAATATGATTATGTAATTCATGCCAAGTTTTTCATTTTTCTTTTCTCTTCATTTCATAACAATGAGAAAGAAATATTCATTGCCAGAGTCATTTATATTTGGACCAGATTGACAAAACACATATTAAAACCATCTAGTGAGACCCAATGATAATAGGTAAGTAAATCTCCCTCTATGCTGCATATACATTGTCATGAGTCTTGGTCACGTCTCTATATGAGGGCATGGTGACCTACTTGTGTAGTAAATTGCTCAAAAAGGAAGAAGTCTCCCACTTTGGTGGTCTTTACAATGTCTTCCACTTTGGTGGTCTTTTCAATTGTAGAGACCCTTTGGCTAAAGGAATAGTTATAATGAATGCTTCATTTTTGGATGATAAAGTCTAATTTATGAAATAAAAGAATCTTAGATGAGAACTAATTATTATATACATTTATTACTTCACACTTGTGTGACTAGGGATGTGTGAATGCTTATCTTATTGATGATATTTATCTTCATATAATATAACTTCAAATTGACAACTTATTGGATTTGTATAAGACATGCGTGACCTACTTGTAGTAAATTGCTCAAAAAGGAACAAATCTCCCACTTTGGTGGTCTTTTCAATGTCTTCCACTATGGTGGTCTTTTCCAATTGTGAGACCATTTGACTAAAGGAATAGTTATAGCAGATACTTCATTTTGGATGATAAAGTCTAATTTATAGAAATAAAGAGTCTTAGATGGGAACTAATTATTATACTCATTTATTACTTCAAACATATTGACCAAAGTTATGAAATGCTTATCTTATTGATGATACTTATATTTATATAATATAAATTCAAATTGACAAATTATTGGAATTGTGTAAGACATGGGCTGGGCTACTTATGCAGTAAACTTCTCAAAGTATTGGGTCTCTCCCACTTTGGTGGCCTTTTCCAATGTCTTCCACTTTGGTGGTCTTTTCAATTGTAGAGACCTATAATTGCATCCTTTCTCAATTTTAATCTTCAAACTTCTACCTCCCTTTCTCAATCTCTAGAAATTCATAATCTTATGGCCCATGTCTAAGAGATAGTTACAATTGTTCCTCTTCTTTGCATGCCACTTAAACAATCAATTCAACTTCTACAAGTCATTTGATGCCCCACTTCCTAATGACAATGATTGGTTCAATAGTTATTGTCGATGCACCATACACATGTTGCCTTTGATCTTGTAATCCCTCAAGTACATTTTCTCAATTCATCGAGGTTAATGCGTGCACCCTCAATGAAACCATTAGGATTGATATATTCCATGGTAACATTGAGTGCTATTCTACCAAGAACCTTAATCAAATTAGTCCTCAACCATTCAACTACTCATAGACCATGCTACATGAAGAAATGACCAATAAACATTCTTTAGAACCTTTTACGTTTTTGTTGACATGTTTTAGAAACATGCATCCATTATTTTCATTAATTATCTCAATGTACTTAGTCTTCAAGTCAATTATGCATAGTTAAGTAAATATATCACTTCCATATTAGATTGGTTCTCTCCTAGTGGAACTTCACAACAAAACTTAGTACTTAGTCGCACTTTGACCTAATTGACTATTTGACTTCTACACGATTCAACACATAATAAGATATCCATTACATTGACTAGTAGGCATAAAGTTCCATTTGAAGCTTTGTTTTTACTAGTTTTGTAAATATTTTATGACACTTTCCTATATCCCTTGGATTTATTCATCATTTGAGATCTTTGGTGGTATATACAAATATATTTAATTTTTTTTAGGGATGTTGATATTTACAAAATTTTGTGTGTTGGTGTAGTAATTTACTAGGGATATTGGCATTGTTGCTCTTTAAATGAAAGGAAAAGAGCTAAAAGCAATCTTACCAAAAGGTAAAATTCATTTTGTTATCAAATATAAACAACCATGAATAAGATGGAATTGAATTGCAAAAAGTGAATATGGCATTGTACTTAACAAAGAATAATCTAGTGTCATGTTGTATGATTGTAGTTCAAGAATAAGAATCTATATATATGGAACAATTATTTCTTCTTGAGTGCATCATTATTTTAACACAATTTAAATTGAATTATTTACAAGAGTCTTAAAAATATTATTAAAAATAGAAGTAATCACAAGTGACAAAATCCTTAAAAATTGCTTCAAAGTGTTTGCTAGCAAACATTTACACTAGAATCAACACTAATATTCAAGATATTTTCCATGAATAGAAAATCTACATTACGTTGTTAATGTTAGTATGTCTATAATGAGTCAAACTATTCATAGATTTATTAGGTTCAAAGTGATTGCTAGACATTTACACTAAGAATCAATACTAAGATTCAAGATATTTTCCATGAATATAAAATCTATATTACTTTGTTAATGTTGGGTATTTCTATGTCAGTCAATCATTTCTTGATTGGTTTTGTTTAGGTAATATGTAATGATCACATTATCAAGCTATCAATATGGCATGGGTTAGTGGAGTGAGACCAGAGAGCTATGAGATATGCTCCCTTAGTTATGGCCTCAAACAAAATTTCATTAAAAAACTCAATGATTAACATGATTATGTAATTCATGCTTGGTTTTTCATTTACGTGTTCTTCATTTAATAATAGAGAAAGAAATATTCATTGCCAAGAGTCATTTATATTTGGACTAGGTTGATAAAAAAACATCTTGAAACCATCTAGTGAGACCTAATGATAATGGGTAAGTAAATCTCCCCTATGCTTCACATGTCCTACATATTGTCATGAGTCTTGGTCACATGTTTGTGTAAGACATGAGTGACCTAACTATGTAGTAAACTACTTAAAAAGGATCCAGTCTCCCACTTTGGTGGTAATTTTCAATGTCTTCCACTTTGTGGTGCTTATTATTGTAGTGACCCTTTGACTAAGGAATAGTTATAATGAATACTTCATTTTTGGATGATAGAAGTCTAATTTATAGAAATAAAAGAGGTGTAGATAGAACCTAATTATTATAATCATTTATTACTTTAGATATATTGAACAAAGTTATTCAATGCTTATCTTATTGATATTTATATTCATAAAATATAACTTCAAATTGACAACATATTGGATTTGTGTTGGATATGTAGGCATAATTTAAACATGGTAGGAACTATGTGAGTAAACAAGGAATCGTAATGTTATGAGGGTCATGTGAACTAACACTAGTGATATATCCACTCATAGTAGAAACATTTTCTAATGAAAACCATATCATATGGGAGTGTTTATGTTAGAAATAGTATTTTATCCCTACCTTCTAGTTAACAAAACTCTTCATACTTAAGTAGGTGATATTTCATGAATTTCTATTTAATAGTATTTTTAATGTTGTATATCAATGTTATGTAGGGTGATCTCCTTCTCCATTCTCAAATGATTTAGCCAAGAGTTGGCATATTTATGCCAACTCCCATTAAGCAAAATGATTTAGCCAAGAATTGGCATATTTGTACCAACCCCCATTAAGCAATAGGTAGAAAATTTTCTTTCATGTTAGTAGTTTCTTATGCCTATACATTAGGTACCTAGTACCCTGTTTTTCTGTGCATGGATGATGAGTGAAGGATAAGAATATGTCATGTTGTCTATGGACCACTTACTTATCTTTTAGTTGATTGATTCATGGCTGAATGTTTATTTTTTGCATCTTCTTCTTTGATGTGGATTGTGAATGATAAACCTCCCAGTGGAATGACAAACCCTTGGTGAACCCAACCTCTGATTTCAATGACTTTTATGTGTGGGTTTTATTGATTATTGTGAAAATTTTGTGGTTTTATCTTCTGTCACTTATCCCTTTAGTCATCAATCTGTGCCTGACCAGTCGGACAAGAGCTGAATAGAAGGTCATCACTTCAGTGTTTAAAGACCTATAGATTCAAATTCCCTGCTTTTCTGTGCATGGATGATGAGTGAAGGATAAGAATCTGCCATGCTATCTATGGACCCATTACTTATATTTTAGTTGATTGATTCACGGTTGAATGACCAGTCTTTGTGCCTTCTAATAAGCGAGTACCTCTGTGGCTTGATTGTTTAAAACTTTGATTTATCTCTGCATTTTTAATTGCTTGAACTTGTGTACATCTCTGGATTTTTATTGATAAACTTTGCATTGTGGATAGATATTGAGGAGTGATGTCAACACAAGATTATCCAAACATTCCTCACAAACGCTCTAGGAATTCCCAAGAAGGAAGAACAATAACTCCTTCTTCAACTCAGACTCCGAGTGAGCACCAACAATCTTGTCAGAGGAGATTTTCAAACGAGTCTGTAAATAGATCAACTACAAAACCTGCTCAAACCAGTGTTATGGATGAAACCTTCTTAGATAGGTTGTGCATCGATACTCCTACACCTGAGAATGTAGGGAATATCTCTAGACAAGAGAATATTTCTGGTAAGTTTCTTAAAATTTGTTTATTTTTGTTGAATTTTGTTGTATTTAAATTTATGTGAGGTTAAATCTTGAAGTTACTTTCAAATGTGTGTGTAAGAAATCCATTTAGAGCAAGGGGAGACAATGAGAGTGGTTTTCACAAAGATTCAAATGTCGGTGCAAAGGGTGAAGGTGGATTTATGATGCAGACCCCCAACCCTCTATCGGCCCTCGGGTCAAGGTATGCTACAGGATCGTTCTAATTCCTGCCCTTGAATCAGATTGACTCTTTGATTCCTCTTCGTGGAATCCCAGGCACATAAAATGGTGCTTCTCCATGGGTCCTTATGAATTGATCCCACGCGATCAAACACGAAGCATCAAATTCCAATCTCCCCCTGACCAAACAATGTGGTCGTATTTCTCGCGATATCGAAACTTCGGAGTTCGCGACTTCATCACTTCTCCTTCCAAGTCTCTTAACTCTTCATCTTCTGAATTCATGATACCCAAAGTGTCGATATGGGTATGGCTCCTCCACTTGTCAGCGCCCTCCACGCATGACCATCGGCTAGGCTTAACACTAGCACCTCTCGCTACTCGCCACTTCACAAGTTTCAACGTCGAGCTCCCGTGCTCTTATCTTGCGAGTCACCAAGATGCGAGAAGTCAACGGAATGCCAACTCCTTCCACTAGGCAACGCGTGTCCGCCTTTCTATCCCATGGGCCCACCTTGTGGTTCGCCACGTGTCCCTCGTGCCTAGCTTCGGCACTTCGTGACTTCGCTCCCCAAGCGTCGCCCCCTTTGTATCCTGACACTCGAAGTGCCAAGATATTGAACTCCTCGTTACTCCCTATCGCAACTCACGACTTCAGGACTTTTGGGACAAAAGTCTCGACCTCCTATCCTCCGAAATGTCAAAATGTCGAGTTCTGACTCGTTATTAATGTTGGTCCCACAACGGAACTTCTCACTCTGTCGGGACTTCACACTTCACGATTTTGCAAATCTTGATGCAAGGTTTCTGGTCCTTCAACTCGCGAATCCCCGAAGTGAGAATTCATGAGTGATCCAATGACCCTTGTCGACTTGGATCCTACAGTCCAATTTCTCCTGAGCTTTCACTTGAAGAATACTTTTCGTAACCTCCCTGCTCCTCTGCAAGATCTGACAACTCTCGGAATTTCGCGAATTATCCACGGAGAATTTCGACCGTCCAATTCCTCCTTGACAACTCCTATGAAATGAACAAGGTATTCCTTCATGGAACTTTTCCTCCTACAAAACAACTATGTTGTGTCTCCTTCCAACACTTCAAGGCACTAGCCCTCTTGAGCCTTTCTTTGACAACTTCGAAGACTCCATCCCTCTTGAGCTTGCTTGAAATCCTCAAGTACTCTGGGGATAACTCCTGCATGCACTCCTTGCAGCACTTCTTCAAATATGCTCTAGTATTTGAACCTCTTCAACTCTGTGCACTCCTTGCAACAACAGTCCTTCAACAATTTCACTCAAGTTGTAACTCTGAGACTTCAATCGGCCTGCGCACGCCGTGCACGGCCCCTGTGCTTAACTTGCACTTCCGCGAGAATGAGAACAATTTTATCCCTCCTGAGCTTTTAGAGATAAAAACTCTGAACCCTTGTCAACGCACTCCTTGTGGACAAACTCCACTACACTCCTTGTAGGAATTTTTGCTTAGATAGAGAAACAATTGAAACTCATTCCTTACTCTCTCTCTCTCAGGTTTCAAACATTCAACAAGAAATCATTCATACATAGCATAACAACAAATGCATAACAGAAAGAGTAAAATATCTATGAGCATAGCATTCAACATGCATACACAGAGAATATGACAACACCATAAGTCTGAATCAAAGCTTCATGTATTAATTTAGGACTTATGTACATGGGTGTTTTCAAATACAGTTCTTTGCTTCTTCACCTCTCTGTGCTCTATGCTCGATTGATTATGCTAATGTTACAATGATACAAGATGAGGTTGTCTATAGTCGATTTTCCCTCCTACACTCTAAACTGTCTAATCTGCATTTAAATCTACCTACTCACATTAATTATGTATTAATGCCTTCACCTACTA
>SNQJ01S0090082.1:0-14821 GCA_010110895.2 Picea sitchensis | reverse complement strand
AGAACAATATAAGTGCAATGTTGAGCCAACTAGCCCGCAAGTCCACCTGTCAATTTGTATATTGCGGGACTCTAGGTGCTATTTGTAGGACATAGATAAATAGAGGCCCATTTTTTAGCTTGCCAACCCAACAACCCGCGATCCAAAAAGTGGCCAAGTATGGAATGCGTGATCCGTACATGCTCTATACATTCTCATATAATTTTACTTTATAGTTTATTTATTAATATTAATATAAAATAGTATATACAAGTATATATCCATTTTAACTATAGAGTCAAGAAGGATAAATTTCCAGGTACAAACCTTTATTGTCATAAACAAAATCAAAATTCCAAAATTCCAAAATTCCATTTAAAAACATTTTTTTTTTTTTTGAATAAAATTTAAATAATTGTTTATACTATTCTTTAAGTAAAAAGTGTTATATCATTATATAAATTACTATAAATCTTGGTACAATGTTATAATATTCTATAAATTACTAAATCTCATGTTGCGGTGGGTTGGACTCGTATATTCTTCTTATAAAAAAGAAGAATATAAGTGCAATGTTGAGCCAGCCAGCCTGCAAGTTTGCTGTCAATTTGTATATTGTGGAACTCTGGGTGCTATTTGTAGGAATCAGAGTAATAGAGGCCCATGTTTTAGCCCGCCGACCTGAGAAGCTGCGATCCAAAAAGTGGCCAATTATGGAATGTGGGATCCGTACATACTCTATAAAATATCATGTCCATACTTTATAAAGGTACATATTTAGTATGTATTACTCGCTTTTTAGAAAATTTCTAGGCGCGGGAGTTGGCGGATTCACGTCTTAAGATTTCATTTACTTGTATATCAACAACTCGATCGACTGCTTCCCCGTTCCATATTGTACAAACTTTTTTGTCTAATTAAATTGTACAATATAAATATTTAATTTTAATAATTTAGTATTGAAAGTAATGTTTTTAGATAGTGTTAGATAGTTGATAGTGATCACCATCCGTAAACAATCGCAATCCTGAGCCTGCCAACCCTAGAGTCTGTCTGTCAATTTGTGTATCGCGGAACTCTGAGTGTTGTTTGGAGGACACAAAACAATATAAGTGCAATGTTGAGCCAGCTAGCCTGCAAGTCCGCCTGTCAATTTGTATATCGTTGAACTCAGGGTGCTATTTGTAGGACACTGAGAAATAGAGGCCCATTTTTTAGCCTGCCAGCCCAAGAACCCGCAATCCAAAAAGTGGCCAAGTATGGAATGCGGGATCCATACACGCTCTATAAAATCTCATGTAATTTTACTTTATAGTTTATTTATTAATATTAATATAAAATAGTATATGCAAGTATATATCCATTTTAACTATAGAGTTAAGAAGGATCAATTTCCAGGTACAAAATTTTATTATCATAAACAAAATCAAAATTCCAAAATTCCAAAGTTACATTTAAAAACATTAAAAAAATATTGAATAAAATTTAAATAATTGTTTATACTATTTTTTAAGAAAAAAGTGTTATAACATTATATAAATTACTATAAATCTTGGTACACTGTTATAATATTCTATAAATTACTAAATCTCATGTTGCGGTCGGTCGGACTCTTATATTCTTCTTATAAAAAAGAAGAATATAAGTACAATTTTGAGCCAATGGACTTGTATATTCTTCTTATAAAAAAGAAGAATATAAGTGCAATGTTGAGCCAATGAACTCATATATTCTTCTTATAAAAGAGAAGAATATAAGTGCAATACTGAGCCAGCCAGCTCGCAAGTATGCCTGCCAATTTGTATATCATGGAACTCTAGGTGCTATTTGTAGGACACAAAACAATACAGGCCCATTTTTGAGCCCGCCAGCCTGAGAACCCACGATCCAACAAATGGCCAAGTATGGAATGCGGGATCCATACATGCTCTATAAAATATCATGTCCATACTTTATAAAGGTACATATCTAGTATGTATTACTCATTTTTCAGAAAATTTCTAGGTATGAAGTTGGCGGATTCACGTCTTCATATTTCATTTACTTGTATATCACCAGCTCGGTCGACCACTTCCCCATTCCATATTGTACAATTTTTTTTGTCTAATTAAATTGTACATTATCAATATTTAATATTAATAATTTAGTATTGAAAACAATGTTTTTATATAATCTTAGATAGTTGATAGGGATCACCATCCATAAACAATTACAATCTTGAGCCTGACAGCCCTAGAGTTCGTCTATCAATTTGTATATCATGAACTCCAAGTGTTGTTTGAAGGACATGCAACAATAGAAGTGCAATGTTGAGCCAGCCAGCCCGCAAGTCCGCTCGTTAACTTGTATATCGCGGAATCTTGGGTGCTATTTGTAAGGCATGGAGCAATAGAGGTCGAATTTTGAGCCCGTGATCCAAAAAGTGTACATGCTCTATAAAATCTCATGTCCATACTTTATAGAAGTACATATTTAGTATGTATTACACATTTTCGGGAAAATTTCTAGGTGCGGAAGTTGGCATATTCACATCTTCAAATTTCACTTACTTTTATATCACCAGTTTGACCGACCGCTTCCCCGTTTCATATTGTACAAAATTTTAGGCTCGTGGTTTTCCGAATAGACGAGTTACTAGAGACCTTTTCCCTATTTCAAACTTGGCCACTTTTTTCCATTGCCAGTTCCTGGACAGGCGGATTAAATATTTCCCTTTCATTGTTCCACAATATGCAAACAACACTCGTAATTCCACAAATATACAAATTGACTGTTGGGCCTCCCTACCATATAGTCTTCCATTTTACGCATTTTGCAGTCAAAAATTCTGATACATACAATTTGAACGTTGGCCTTTGCCTCTACTAGAAATCCCCTTTAATCTTATTTTGAAACCCATCCAACTTCTTTTCATGCTTCTCCATTCCTTGCTTGCACTCTTCCCTTCTACGCATTTTGCAGTTAAAATTTTCGAGACATACAATATCACCGCTCACCCTCACCTCTATTACGAATTCCCTGTATTTTGAAAACTATGTGACCGCTTTTCATATTTGGCCATTCCTTATTTGCACTTGTTTATAATAAAAGAGTATTATTTATACTAAAAAAACTAAATTTAGTCATTAGGTTCTGTCCTTTGGAAAGCAAACAAGATTTGTAGAGATCTCCCATTAATACACATTAAACCAAGATTTATGGAAGGGTATATTATCCTTTTCGAGTGTTTATTTCAAATACCATGGAATGTCATTTGCGAGACCTCAGGTTGGCCCGTTCATGAAATATTCAAACCCTAATTCTGAAAACGAGCCCAACTGACCGTTTACCTATTCCATACTTAGCCACTTTCCCGCAATTCCCCAAATATACAAACCGTCCCCTGAATTGCACCATCATTCCCTCTTCCGTTTTACGTGTTTTGCAGTCATTTCACCATTGGACACTCACCTCTCCTCATTATCTCCTGTAAACCTATTTTGAAGCCCGTCCGACCACTTTTCATGCTTGTCCATTCCTTTCTTGCTCTTCCCCATCTATATCTATATATATATTCTTGTTTCTAAATATGCAATTAGTAATCTTTAATGCTAACAGCTCATCATGCAGGAACCGTGTAAATTGTCATTGATGGGTGAAAGGCTCGAGAAGATCTGCCATTAATACACATTAAGACAATATTTGTGGAGGGATTTGTTATCCCTTCTAAGTGTTACTTTCAAATACCATGAAATTTCATTTGCATGTCATCGGCTTGGTTCATTCACGAAACCTCCATTCCTTAAATGTTCTTCACCGTAACTGCCACCTCCGCACTTCTAAGTATGTAATAATTAAGCTTTACTTCTAATAGGTCATCATACAAAACACATAGATATTGTCATTAATGAGTGAAGATCTCAAGGATATTTTCCATTCGCACGCATTGAACCAACATTTTCGGGGGGGTTATATTATCCCCTCCATTTTTTGATTTCAAGCAACATTTGGAGAAAAAAAATGTTTTCATAAACTAATGGCACCAACTCGAAAATAATTATGTGGAGCTACAATGAACATCTTCGGACCTGAGGACCATAACTACCATAGTAACAAAGCATCGCTCCAATGACCTTCCATAGTAACAAAACAACCCAAAGTTCTTCAAATGGAAGAGGTGCATCCTAAAATTGATAGTTCTCACAAGCTTCCCATGTAGAAGAAGAGAAAAATAATTGTAGGGGAGGTGGAAGAGCCCGAAATCTAGAGTGAAAACATGGAACTTGACACTGATCTGGATTGCATATTTTGAAACCTTGATCATCTAGGAGACGCGATTCAGCATAGATACCCAATGGAGATAGTTGATACCAAATTTTTTGACAAAGATGAATCCTTTGTATTCTAGAGTGTTGTTTTTGAAAACGAATCTAAAAAATTAATTATTGAAAACAAAGATGTAAAAAATAAGAAAGGAAAATATCGTTCAGAAGTTGACCTTGCCAACATGTGACCGTCCCAAATCTTTGGACTTCACAGAGCAACCATATATGCTCTTGGCGATTCCATTGGAGGCATTGAGGCCAAGAATGCCAGACTAAAGGACCAGGACAAGGAATTAGAGGAAGCTTTGATTCATATGCCATTTCTTACCATTCCTTTGGCAATAGAAATCCTGCCACCCATGCAAAAAAGTTAAAAGGATCCTCTAGCTTCCTCGCATCGTGTGGAGGATATATGGAGAAAAATATCAAGAAAATAATGGAATAGATTGCTGAGGCTCGGGAAGCATCACAAACTATGAATTCCATGGGAAGGAGGACACATAAATTGATTGAACTTCTGCAAATGGATTTAAAAAATGAAGAAACTTTCTATTTGGACACGGTCATCCCTTATTCCTTTCTTGTCAAAAACATGGAAAACATGAAAAGAAGACAACATGATCTCCCCTCCAAAATCTGGATCACTCAATTAGAAGCATGCTGTAAAGAGAAGGTGAAGAACCTGTATCTCATTGTCCAATCATGTGAGCAAGAAATATCAAATAAAGAAACATTATTCACAAATATGATGAAAATAGACTTAGCCAAAAGGACCAACGAGTTTTAGGACCCCAACTTAATCGTCAACTCATTGGCGTTAACCAAGCAAGCTTTCGATAAACAAGTTGATAATTTTAAGGCGTTGTCTTTAGAAATTGTTTACAGGGTTTTGTTGATGGGTCTTAAACCCCTTAACTCAACAGTAGGAACGAAATCTGCCACTGAGGCCCAATTAGACTCTGTAGTGTTTTTGATTGGAATGGTTCTCCAGATGTCACAATCCAGCCAATTTAATCGATGGGCTTTGTGTTTTCTTGTGGAGGCATCTCCTTCAGTCGGGATTTTCTCTTTTGGTATTTTCTGTTTAGTTAGGATAAATGTGAGAAAAATCCGGTATAAACCAACTTGGCCACACAGTGATAAGGAAGTCTAAAGACTGGGAAAGGTCGGGCTCGGAATAACCCTCACTCCAGCATGAAGACAATGATCTCTTACCACAAGCCTAGTAATAATACTTTAACCATGTGAGCACTCGATCGCTAGCTGAGATTTTAACCTAAATTATCCAAGAAAAAAAGATGAGAGAAAATTTAACTACTATAGAAGAGGCTGAGCTTGGGATAACCCGTTGCTCAAACATGCAAACAATAATCCTATACCACAGGCCTTGTAATAATACGTTATCCATTTGAGCATCCAATTACTGTTTGAGAATACTAATTATAAGAAAACAGTTATATGATAAGATCAATAGCAAACAAAATAATTCATGTACCATAATCCTTCATCATACATCCACATAATGATTCATCATTTCCATCATTAGAGAAAAGAACAACAAAACAATTGCACTAGATAACTTGACAATATATTTGCTAGCTCTTACTTGTTACATATGCTCATGAACTGGATAGGAAATAGTTCTTCTCCAGGCTCAATTACACATGCATATGATGAAAACAACTTCGTCTCTTGTCCAGAAGGACTTCTTCATTCATAGCAGCTCCAAAATAATTCTTAACAACTAGAAAGAAAAGAGTTCTTGCAACAAACCATCGAAATTTGTTCAATCGATCGAGGCCTTTATTTATAACCTAAAGTTCTAATTGAAGTTAACGACTAAGTGTGGTTCAAGCAACACAAAATAGCCACGTGGCGTCTTCTTTCAACAACTTCTTGAATAGTCAACTCAAGATATCTTCTTGAAAAGGATGGTTCTTCTTGTATTTAGTCCAACTAACAAGCAATTCTTCACAGGTTCGGGTTCATGGAGATCTATGTTGATTTATTGGAGTCACATATATTCCTCTGACATTTGTTGCATGCGCTCGATACTTGAACAAACTGGAGTTCATCCGTTGTGGTGTCGCTCTGGCCCTGATTGGATGTTCGGCAAATTGTTGCGCTTGCCCTGGATTTTCATCGACCACCTTTGCAAGTTCTTTGTTCCATAGTGAGCCTTGTTCAACATGAAACTTGATTGTGTCGCTCATGTTAGAGAAGTTGTCGGGGATGCCAGGCCAACATCTCCCATCGCTTCGGTGATTCAATCTCGGCGTTTCTTTCAGTTCTTTGGCAGAGTCATAGGGAAAACTTTAGTCGGTGATTGGGAAGTTTCTCCCTGTAGTAAAAAAAGAAAGTAGTTTAGTAGTTAATTAACCTATGATTTGACATAAATAAATCAAAATATAAACATGTACCTATGCAGCTTGCTAGTCTTAGTCATTTTTAATACTTACGTGATCCTAAACGCATTCTTTGAGTGATCTGTGAAGCCACCACCCTTCTTTGGTTTTAATGAGCACCTCAACATGTTGTAGTGTGGCTAAATCAAGTACGATAGACATGCATGTACAAATTATCATAGTAATTACTTGACCTTTGGAATCATCAAGAAAGGGCGCCGAGGACAAAATTATGAGCATGTGTTCTCCCAAAGGGTCAAATATCGTACATAGAAATTCATTAAAAATTCCAGAACCCGTATTGTTAGGCGTACAAAATGTCATTCATCAATAAAAGAGGTTCGTAAGTTCAAAAGGATCGAAAGGATCGTGCCACATGTTTTCCTGCAACCCCGATTGGTGACGCTTTCATGTTCTAGATAACATCTGTCGATTATCTTAGGCGTGCCAAATTTTCAAACATCATGTCACGAGGTGCGGATATTATGTTAGATAGCCTAGCATCACTCCTTGATTTCCCTATAAATTCCAGGAGCTTTGCGAGCAATCCTTCTCATATGTCAAGCTCATACTTTCCAGAAATTTGGTTTGGTAAATTCATCTTAGCGATGTCTAGCTGAGTGACTCCTTGCCATCTATGGACACTTTGAGTCTCTTATGCTGTTGCATTTATGGGATCTCTTTCAAGCATGGGACGAGGTCTATGAGGCAATCAGAGTGCGAGATCTCACCCTCATTGCACCTGGGATTCCTTTTTGTGGGTTTCGAGAGGTACAACTATTGGCTCAGAGGTAGCATCATTGTCTAGGGATGACCTTGGGGTGGTCGCAGATACATTCAAGAGAAATACGCTGGAGGATGTGCCTTCTCCAGGGCCAAAACCACGGAGAAGAGGAAGGCCTAAGAAGAAAATTTGGGAAGGAGAGGGGGACCGCCCCAAGTCCGAACCGAAGTTACGTCCAACTTTCCCACTGATCACTCATAGTTGGTTGAGACAGTCGACAAAGGAGACAAGAGTGGAGAGGGGAGATCAAAATCATTGGGATTTTCCATCAAAAATTCCGCCCACAAAATAGAGCAGGCTCAAATTGCAATAGCTGAGCTCTACCAAGAGAATAGGGAACTGTGACATCAATTGGCGAAGAAAACCCATGGGATATCATCGTCGCCAGGTCACGGGGGAAGCATCGTCTGGCTACAGAGACAACTTCGAGAGGCGCAAGACACAATCGTGGAATTACACGACATGTAGTGGATGGCAGTGACAATGGAGCCTAAGTCACCACAAAGTGTGAAAGATAAACTGAGACAGGACTACTGCATAGGTGACTCATAGTTAGCGAGTTCTTGGTCCACGTTCTTGAAAGTGTGGTTTAACACCCTTTTTCCCTTTCTTTGTAAAAAATTGTAATATTATGGCTATCAGGCCAGTTAGTCGAATCATCGGAGTCTATTTATTCAAATGTAAACCGAGCCTGGTGGAGGGTTCTCCCTTTTGATTGTATATATATATATATATATATATGTTTTAAGGCATTATTGTGAATTAGGTGTGTATTCTTCTTTAATTTTTTTGTGCAAAAGAATATTAGATCTTTTTCTTTTTTCATCATGGTTATCACATCATGAGTTTGTTAATGCTTTTTATTTATTATTATTATTTTTTTTCTGTAAAACTTTGTCATCGACTTCGGTCATTGAAAATATTTAATCACGTGGATAAAAATCATGTTTGAAGGGATACCGACCACAGATGTCGATACTGAGATTCATTGAAGTGATTATTACGTCAGGGAAACAATTAGTCCCTCTTTTCCAATAATGAACTTATTTCAAGGTTCGACGGTCGACAGTGTTAGTTTTTATTTCTCAAACGATTTTCATCACCTTAATATTCTACCAACGTCGATCTTCATAAGTGAGTTGGGAGAAACCTGGGTCATTGCTTCTTTAATAAATCTGTCGAGGCCAATTCAAATGGTCGTCAACGATATCCATGCCCAGGGATATTCGTAGGGTGAGGAAAGTCTTGAAACCACCGATGCCGATGAAAACAACGCTCAGCTTTGTTTTATTTTGGACTTCTCAGGCGATTTTAGTCGCTTTACTCTTTTTCCGATGCTGAAATGTCCCAAGAAGTTTAGGGAAACTTTTAGATTGTTGACTCTTTTAATCGAGGTTAGTCCCTTTAAATTTGACTAGGTTTCTTACATGCTCCAACAGACATTCTAATAATCAAAACATGAAAACATAAAAGTTAGGCACGGGTGGCATTTTCATACTGAAGTAGAAACAAGTGGTACAAGGCCCAAGTGGTACCCAAAAAGTAGAAAATAAGCCCATAATTTTTAGGGTGTGTTGAGTGCTCAAAAAATGGTGATTCACTGGGCAAAAGTAGGATCTTTGGTCCTTCTCCATAGCTCGGCTAAGACGAAAGCTGAAGGGGAACTTAACTGGTCTTAAATCAGAGCTCCCTTTTTACCTATGTATTTTAAATTCTTCAGTTAATGCTTCTGGGTCTGCCTGTGGGGTTTCTTAACCTCAATTCTTCCCTTATTTCCCATACCCTAACTCATTCCCCATTTTATTTTGACAAAATATCTGGCCAAGTATTCACTGGCATTAAGCCTTTAATTAAATTTAATCACTTGCTATGGTGTTGCTCCACTGCTAACAAGCGTCTATAGCCCTGACGGAGTCACCCTGACATCATAGACATTGCTCTGCTGCCAGCGAGCATCCATAGCCCCGATGGAGATATCTGCATACCCTCTCTCACTGTTCACTCTATTTATATCAACCTTTATTCGGTGAGATGCCTAGAGCGAGTGAAAGAGGATGATGTCTGTTTAACTTGAAAAGAGAGGTGGTTAAGGTGAATCCTTTACCAGTTCCACCTTTGAGTTCACGTAGTCCTTTTTGACCTTTATTTCTTCCCATTAAGGTTTTCCCAACCATTAAGCAAACAATTCAGACACTTTCGGAAGTCGTTCAGTTACGCAAGTTAGATTAGATAACTTAAAGCAACTGCAGGTTCTTTAATGCTTCCATTATTGAGTGTGAGATTTGAGTTTGGAACATAGATCACTATATCGCATGACTCGAGATCAACCACTGTCTTGCTGAACACAACCCTTTAAAAGCATAGGGAACAAAAGTTGTAGGAAAGAAAATCAAGCGAAACCATAATCAAAGTATCTGCAACAAATCTTATGAAACACACATACAAAACAAAAATGAAACTCATTTTTTTTTTTTTTATTATTTAAAATGTTGTTTGACGACTTGGCCACTGACTGGAAGAGCTTCAGGTTCAGAATCATCTAGAGGCGACAACCATGAAACAACCATGGCTAGGGAGTCAAAAAATATATTCTTCTCTCCGGGGATCATAGTGACGTTAAAGGCTTCAAAATGATCCACCGGCTGGTGCACCTTGCATTGATAATTATTTGAATGCAAGGGGCTGTGATGTACAACAAATTTTACCTGCTTAATAATAATCTGTGGGTCTCTAAAGACCTTTAATTATTTAACATTTAGGGCTATGTATTTCTTTAACCTTTGTACTAGAGATTCATACTCGGTTGTGGTATTTGTACATTCAAATTCAAGCCTATAGGATAAAAATGACGTTTATCTTTTGGATTAATAAGGATACATCCTACCCTAGATATTTCCTATGATTTAGATCTTTCAAAGCACATGGGATGGATCTGTGAGTGGGTCCTGCCCATTCCTTCCTCCTCATCACCTTGCATCTTTCTTATCTTTTTTCCAGGGTTTACATTCCTTGGGTTCTCTGGGGTCCCAAGATTCACAGTTTCATGGAGGGGACAAGAGCTACCAGTCTTTGCACTTTCAGGACCTTCGAATCGTTCCTTTAGATCAAACAAATCTTCTAGATTAGCTACCCCTTTCGGGATCATATAGGCTTTTGATCTATCTGTATGACGGTCTTCCATAGGACCCCTTCCCATTGAGTGCTCTTGGAACTCTTCATCATCAATAGAGAGATCTTTGAAATTGTCCTGATTAGTCAAAAAAATTATGATCCGTTCATCTCCTTCGAATACTTTCCAATTAGAAATGTTATTAGGTATCGATGGCTTGTAGAGAAGTTCTACAGTGAATCAAGAGGCTTCATAATATTCTAAAGGTGATACCCTAGAAGCGGCCGTGCCTAGGGAATCAACAAGGGTATTCTTTGACTTGGAAATTGCGGTAATGTTGAAAACTTGCACCAGGGGTATTCTATTAACCTATGCACCTCCTATTGGTAATTTTTAAGGTGGGGAGAATTGCAATGTATCGCGTTTCTTACTTGTCTAATTATGATTTATAAGTCTTCGAAAACCTTTAATTCTTTGACATTAAGATCAATGTATTTATTTAACCCTTGCACCAGGGCTTCATACTCGGTAGTGTTGTTGGTGCACTCAAATTCTAGCCTACAAGACAAAGAATGACACCTACCCCTTGGGTCGATTAGAATGCACCCCGCCCCTGATCCTTCTTGTGACTTGGATCCATCAAAATAGAGGGTCCAAATACACTAATGATAATCATTCCTTCCTTCACCATCATTGACATTATGTTGTCCACCCTTTCCTTCCACCCGACCTGGCACGGGGTTTTGACAAAAGAGAGAATCTTCTGTCGGCATCAAAGATTTCTCCTGGAAAGGAAGCTTGGAGTTTTGGGTAAACGGAACATTGGATATGAGGGGAGGGAAGTTCCTAAAGTAGGAGTCACAAGAATAATTACCCAATATGGAAAGATCCATGGAGGCTGGTTCATTATGGGCTTCCAGATCAGTGATCATATACCTCAAATACCTCTCCCTATCAATTCAGATGATGTTCTTGTATCCTTTCAGTGGTAGCCAAAGGTGTTCCCATTCAGTACTAAAGTATCCATTCATCTTTTTGGACCAATCTCGGCTCAATAATAACCCATATGCCTCAGGGATATCTACTACAATGATATCAATCACCTGCACAAAACTAGGGTGTGTCACTATCTTGATTATCACATCTTTGAGTTCCCCCATAACCTTGACCTCAGTTCTGTCTAGTTGTATAACATGCTTATCACTTTTGAGAGGGGCAACACCTATTTTATTACAAACAACTAAGGGAATGACATTAGAAGACGCTTCAGAACTACCAGACAATTGTGAAGATTCCTATTGAATATTTCGAACGTTAAAAGGAAAGGAGGCATGAAAGGTCTCTCCTTACTGCATTTTGAGCATGTGTTTATCATTGGTTTTCTTGACAAATCTGTGGGGGGTAGATTCTTCTCTCGACCGTCACCGGTGGTAGGGTTTTCTAGAGAAATTGGAGCCTGCAACATAAGGTCTTTCTGCTGATGGATTCTACATATGTCCATAATTGATATATTAGATTTCATCTTCTTCAAATATTCGACTACGTTATAATCTAACTAGGATATTCCGACATATGGATTCTTAGAGGCTGTTTACTAGGAGTGACAGACATTCTTGGGCGATCGGGAGTTAATTTACTTTGTGAGACATGGGTGGTATCGGTATCTTTTGGGTCGGGTTGGCCCTTACTACGTGTTTGTATCACCGATATCTCTGTGGGTGGTGCCTGAGGTTTAAACAGATTGTCTGAAGACATGATCACGTCAGGATCCCATATCAGCATGGCCGTGTCTTGTGGTGGGTCAGCCTCTTCCTGATCGGTAATGTTAAAGGCCAAACTATTGAGTGGTTCGGTTAGAGAGACTCCGCCCAGAAAATGATTGGCCATTAAATTCATGGCATTGACCCACTGAGGACATTCCCTTTCTGAGTGGTTCTCTTGGTGGTAAGTACAGAAAGAATCAGATGCGACATTCCCTAAGTCAATGTTTAGGTTGGTTGGGGGAGGTTTAATTTCTTTGAAAAGTTGGTTTCTTTTAAAGAAAGTCTTATAGGGTCCTTGGCCTTGGTTTCCCTCACCCACAGTTATTTTCATATATATAATATCATTTGATAGTTTCTTGACCATGCGTTGTAGGTATTCTATATCCCCATTACCCTTATCGAGAGTTGGTTCAGCCGGCTTCCCGGGCGGTCTAGTCAAGAGGAGTCCTCTCTTGGGAGGGGGCTACCTTTCATTTCTTTCTAGAGATGCCTGACCTTCTTTACACCCTTTCATATGGAACTCTATCATCTTGGCCTCTTTGAAATTCTTCGCGAGGGTTTTCTTAGCAGCTCTTTTAACGAACATGGAAATAGAGGCCGAAAGAGCGTTAGCATAGACCTTGATTTTCAACTCTTGAGCGTTAGCTGAAACTTGTTTAGGATAGTCGTGAATATTTGATTGAAATCTTTGACCCTTTCCTTTGGGGTCATGGTGGTTGCAAACAATTTGGCCATAAGGGCTCCCGTGGTAGTTTCTTCGGCAAATTTGTCTAGGAAGTCCTTTTGGAACTTATTCYARCTGGTTATGGATCCTACTGGCAAGTTAAAATKCCAAGTGGAAGCCAAGTTCTCAAACATGTAGGGGAAAAGTMTGCATACTACGTCTTCATGTTGAATGTTCATAAGCCTGATCATGAGTATGAACTTCTTGATATGATCTTTGGCAATCCTGAGGTCTCAGGATCATACTTGGGGATAAAMTTTTCCGGGTGCCTAGGGATATTATGTATTCATCTAGGGATGGCCATGGTGTCCCCGGCCAACCAAGGTTGGTCACCTTGAAGTGGAACCTCTCTCTTCTCCTCATGATCATTGTTCTCTTCCATATCTTTGGAGTCGGAGTTAGGCTCTTCCTCTTCTGAAAGATCGTTAGATTCGGAGATGTCACCGGTTGGCGTCTTGGGTATGAGTTCAAGAGGTTCTTGGATTTGGGTGATTGCGAAGTCTATTAAGTCTTCAATGGAGTGTATGAAAACTTTGTAGGGAGAGCTGACCAATGGTCTACCTTGCTGTTTTCTTCGAGGGAGGATGGGGGTGAATGGAAACGCTTTGATTTTTTGGGCATAAGCTCTAGTAATCCTTCTAAATTGATTTACTTCCTCGTGAGGGAGGGCGTAAGTTATTTTGGGGTGAAGATATCCTTCCTTGGAGTGGGACGAGTTATCTGCTTCTGGAGTACTCGATAAAGGTGGGTTGTCTGTTGGATGACTAGCCATGCATGTGGGTCATTATGAATCTATAGGCTATTCGAAATATCATATAACTTACATATTCAACCATTCATTCTCAGGCCCTCCTTCTAGCGCCAATTATGTTGATGGGTCTTAAACCCCTTAACTCAATAGTAGGAACCAAACCCGCCACCGAGGCCCAATTAAAATCTGTAGCGTTTGTGATTTGAATGGTTCTCCAAATCTCACTATCTGGCCAATTTAATCAATGGGCTTTGTGTTTTCTTGTGGAGGCATCTCCTTCAGTTGGGATCTTCTCTTTTGGTATTTTCTCTTTAGTTAGGATAAATGTGAGAAAAATCCGGTATAAACCAACTTGGCCACACAGTGATAAGGAAGTCTAAAGATTGGGAAAGGATGGGCTCGAGATAACCCTCACTCCATCATGCAGACAACGATCTCTTACCATAGGCCTAGTAATAATACTTTAACCGTGTGAGCACTCGACCGCTAGCTGATATTTTAACCTAAACTATCCAAGAAAAAAATATGAGAGAAAATTTAACTACTGCAAAAGAGGCTGAGCTTGGGATAACCTCCTGCTCAAACATGCAAACGATAATCCTATACCATGGGCCTAGTAATAATACGTTAACCATGTGAGCATCCAATTACTATTTGAGAATACTAATTAGAAGAAAACAATTATATGATAAGTGTTAGGACCACACAATGTACCTTTTTGCCTATACTTTTTGCCACTATTATACTCTTGATCACCCATATTTAGACTCATACTATCACTTTATCTGATCATCCTAAAGGTATACAACGCCCCTTCTCATTAATATACGTTTAATCTGTTTTGCATAATATTTTACATCACTCTCGTAATTGACCATTGATTAGAAATGCATAAGTGTTCAGAACTACAGATTTGCATTTGAGGCCTATTGCTGAAACACAGAACTGTCCAAGGTCACTATTGCTGAAACACAGAACTGTCCAAGGTCGCTGTTGCTGAAA
>SNQJ01S0090081.1:0-15581 GCA_010110895.2 Picea sitchensis | reverse complement strand
GTAGAAGCACATAGTTTTGGGAGATCACCTTCAGAATAGCATCAACTATCTGAGTGATGATGGAGGGAGAGTGATTGACCAGCAGTTTGTGGAGTTATCTACTGTTGTACCCGATAGTTCAAGTTTAGGCGATTATTCACCATGGGTGCTAGTGGATGAGATTTTGGTCCAATCCTGGGGATTGACCAAAGCATATGATACTTTCCAGTCCTACAGTTGGGTGCAGATTTTTATGATATCCTTTATCGACACTTTTATCAGTGAAAACAACATAGCGGGTGATAGAAAGTGGCAGGGGACATGGAGAGTTGGTAGGCTAAGACCACCTAACAGGAGTGTCTTGATTGCATACAACAGGATAGGGGTGGATCATCAGGGGAATACAGTTGAGGTCCTAGGTGTGATGGAGAGTATCCTAGGCCATGGGACAGAGGATAAATCATAGGTTGCTACATATTCATACTCTCATTTGGATGAGGGTGGATGGATTTCGATAGTTACCAGTAGGGC
Organism: Picea sitchensis; assembly: GCA_010110895.2. Taxonomy (NCBI): domain Eukaryota; kingdom Viridiplantae; phylum Streptophyta; class Pinopsida; order Pinales; family Pinaceae; genus Picea; species Picea sitchensis. The sequence continues at coordinate 15,071 of SNQJ01S0090081.1, read as the reverse complement.
ACATCAACAACTAGTGGGGATTGGAAGTGACGAGATTCCAAATATGACATGGGATCCTGGAGTCTATTGGTTCGATAGTTTGTTTCATCTTATGAGGATCCATGCGTGAAGGGTCCAGTATGGATACTTTGAGCAGACAATCATGATTAGAGTAGAGTAGCATCAACATGATGGTCCATGTCAGAGACTAGCATGGGACCCTAGGATTATAGGGCTGGGAATTTCATTGAATGATGGAGACGAACAGACGTTTGCAAGGGGAAGTCATTTTGATTTTCCATTGAGTTTTAGTATTGGGGAGAGAACATCACTCGTTGGTGATTCATTGAGGTCTTGTAGTACCTCACTATGGTAGCAGCATGTTCAATCGGTGGGGGTCTTGCTGAGTTTGGTATGGTCTGGTAGGATAGGCCCATTTCGGTTGAGGCCATATTTTATGTGCAGGAGACTCATGGTGTTGATATGTTAAAGAATTATACTCCACTGGGCATTGTAGTTCACATTCTGATATGGGATCTAGGGATTGGAGTGCTTGGTAGTTCAATGTTTGATCAAGTTGAGTTTCAAGTAGAGTGGTTGCTTGGGGAGTTGACTGAGATTGTTTGGCCATTGATTATTCTCTTCATAAAGAGAATGTGGGTGTCATGCATGGTGAGCACTTGGAGAGACCACATCTTGAGGGGAGTCTACCTTGTGTCACACAGGTGGATATGGGACCCCGGTATCATATGTAGTTGGATTCAGTTATTGCTTGAGGATAAGCAATATTTCGACAGGGAGGACTGTAATGTCCCCATTTTGGGACATTATAACATTACAACATTTCATAGTGTTATGCCTACCCGAGTAGCCAGATAGGGGTGATAGAGAGTTCGGGAGATATTGAGGGGTTTATTTGGGCCCGACTTGCATCGATCATCATCAGGATCCATTCCGCACATCTGGGCTTTGGTTTCATTTCATTCCGACGATTTCCATAATTTTGAGTTATTATGGGTCATATCTTAATTAGATTCACTAAGAAGGTCATAATGGGCATATTACTTGGAGAAACCTCATAGTGTAATAATTCATTAGAATTGAGAGGAAGAGCACTATAGGATAAGATGATGAGAAGTGACTTTCAGTGGCCGAAGAATCCATCAGGATGGATAAATCACTTTTTAGAGGTAAAATGGTTAATTAATTAATTAATTAAGTGATTTAATTAAGGAATAATAAAATAAATTAAAATTCATTGATCCATGAGATCTAGCTGATGTTTATATTCTATATTTCCAGTAGGCTATTGTATTTCCATGCTCGAACCATATTATACATGATATTGGGCAGTTGATGTTCATTACTTATGCATGCATCCTTTATATGTTGTTTAAACCATAAATATGAAACATGCAGATGCAATAACCCACATGCACATGCAATAACCATCAGGATATCAAACATACAACTGAAATGCATCCAGAAACCCCCAGTGTATTAGATTTGCAAGACAAAATAATAGATCAGTAGCAAATATCTCGATCAGCGGGATCATGGATATTACATATCCAAAGAAAGTTGATGAAGTGTGTGTATAGGCACAATACCTAGAAAACATAGGCCAAAATAAAGGAAACCAAGTGATTTGAAGAAGAAAGGGCACCAGGAAGCTTTAAAGGATTGGAAGAAGAAGTGGAAAGGAAGAAAAGATAAGAAGACATTTTCCATTGCACATTAGTGAAAAGATAGCAACAACCATTGCAATCATTGAAACATTGATGGGCACAACTTGGAAAAATGTTGGAAACCACATCTAGAGTTGATTCTGAAGAACCACAAGAAGGATGAAAAGAAAAATAATCTTTTAGCCATAGATTCAAGCAACCGGGTTGAAAGTAGCTCGTATTTAGATGAAAATATTGTCTACACATCTATGCAGAAGGAGGTGAATACAAGTAGCCTCCATTACCATGAAAATAAGTAGATGACCAAGTTATTCCACATTAATATTTAGGCCAGGAAGACCAAGATAGATGCTCTGTTAGACTTTGTCTCAAGTCCTAATCTCATAACATCAAATTTGGTTAGAAATATTGGATTGGAGGTTCACAATCATCCTATCCCCAATCCATTGGGTTGGGTAAACAATGATGCAAAGATAAAGGTAACAAAATAATGTAGAATTGAATTTTCTCTGAGTATTGGTTTTATTGAAGAAGTGGAATTGGACATAGTACCCCTTGATGTATGTGGAGAATTGTTTGGAATCCCTTACATGTATATGAGGGATGCAATATTCATGTGAAGATCCAACTAGTATCGATGAAGGATGGGAATTACTACATCACCAATGCACATAAAGGAAATTCAAAGACCTTAGGAGGAAGTACCAACCTAGCCAAGAAGTTGATTATTTCCAATAAGAAATATGTTTTTCTTTTTTTGAAGATAAAATCCGTCTGATGATGACTCAATGAGAGTGAAGGCATCCCTATAGGGGTCTAAAAAAGATCATAAACATCAATTGGAGGAGTTGTTACATGCATACAAAGGATTTTTCTATGATCCTAAAGGGATACCACATAAGCGAGAAGTGGAGCATGAAATACAATTATTTCCAGACTCCCCATTTCTAAATATTGGGTTGTATAGATAGTCCATTCTTGAGGCAAATGAACTAAAGAAGAAATTGAAACAATGGTTGGAGCAGGGTGTGATTTTACCAAGGACCTCACCTTCTAGGTCAGCCATCTTAATTGTTCCCAAGAAATATTGGACTTGGAGAATGTGTATCAGTTTCAAGGCATTGAACAATATTACACTAAAGAATCGGTACCCTTTTCTAGGGATCGATGATCTATTGGACCAGTTTCATCATGCCAAGTAATTAACTAAGCTATATTTGAAATCATAATATCACAAGGTACTAGTCAAGGAACAAGATACATAGAAAACTACCTTCAAGACAAGGAAATGTTTGTATGAGTGGTTGGTTATTCCATTCGGTTTATGCAACGCACTAACTACATTTATGAGACTGATGAATGATATTTTATGCCTTTATCTAAATTCTTCTGTTATCCTCTATTTGGATTGAATATAATAGTTTATAGTGCTACCTGGAAGGATCATGTATCACATATTATGCATGTGTTAGAGACTATGAAAAAGAACCATATAGTGGCCAACCTCAAGAAATGTGAGTTTGCTCAACAATATTTGGTTTATTTGGGGTATGTGATTGGTGGATGGGAGATCAAGATATATCTCGAAAATATTGAGGCCATCATGAAATGCTCAATTCCTACAAGTGTCACTGAAGTCAGTATTTTTTTTGGGTAGCACAATACTTGTGTAATTTCATATCTTCATTTTCATCGGTAGCTAGACCAATCCACACCATAATATATAATGGTAAGATTTTCTAGTTGGGAAACAATTAATAGAAGGCCTTTGATGAGCTGAAAAGAAAGATCAGTCAAGAACCAGTGCTTTCACTACCAAACTTGAAAAATCCATTCGAAGTGGAGACAGATGCAAGTGGGTATGCCATGGGAGTAGTATTGATGTAGGGAGGAAGGCATGTATGATATCATTATGAATTATTTCATGGGGCGGTTCTCAAATACTCTACCTACGACAAGGAGCTCCATGCCTTGGTACAAGTTGTAAGGTGGAAGAACTATTTGATGGGAAAGGGGACCAACATCCACACAGATCACTGACCACTATAGTATTTTTAGGCCCAGAGTAAGCCACAACAAATCAAGAATTACAAGTGGATGGGGTTTTTACAACAATTTCATTTGGTCATAAAGTGTAAGAAGGGTAGCACAAATAATTTGGAACACATGCTTCATGGCCACCCACATCCAATATTACAACTTTGGGAACTCTGATGCACATGGATATTTTTACACATGATGGATATAAAGAGGAAAACACAAAAGATGAGGAATTCAAGGATGTGTTTCAGTAGCTACATGGCCAATTTCAGATAGAAGAAGGTGATGGCAAGGCTAACTATCATTTCCATAATGGTTTACTCTACAATATCAATAAGACCTATGTTCCTAGAGGTGAATGATTGCAACTTATCAGAAAGTCTCACAACTCCAAGGTTGCATGACATTTTGGTGTTGGTAAGACAATTTCCAACTTAAAAAGGTATGTGTATTGGCGTAGAATGCAAGAAGAAAAAGAACAATGTATTATAGGATGTATAATTTTTTGTACCAACAAGCTCAAAAATAAGAAACAAGGGATATACCATAACTTACCTATACCCAATTGACCTTTTGAAAGCATTTCCATGGATTTTGTGGGATATTTCCCAACCACACGAAAGGGGCATGACTATTTATTTATGGTAGTTGACAGGTTCAAAAAAATGTGCATTTTCATGCCTTGTAAAAATACCCTCAAGGGACACGATGTCGAAAACATGTTCTTTGAATAGTTCTTGGTGCACTTTGGGATACCAAGGAGAATCATCCCAGATAGGGATACTAAATTTCTTAGTACATTTTGGAATACATTGTGGGAGAGGATGACCACTAAGTTGAAGGGGTCTACAACGTTCCATCCACAGACACATGGGCATACATAAGTAGTTAATAAGACTTTGGTGCAAGTTTTGAGGAGTTACAATAAAAAACATCCGAAGACCTTGGATGAAAATTTAATCTATATTCACCACTCTTATAACATAACATCCCACGTTTCTACTTGTAAGTCATATTTTGAAACTTTCTTTGGGTATTTTACACCTTCACCCTTAGATTTTTTATATGGATGACATGGATGAGTGAGGGAGGAACTCACAAAAGATGCATTAAAAGTAGAAAAAAATGTTAAGAAGATTAGGCAGATCCATTTGCAAGTACAAGAGACATTGAAGAAAAAATGTTAAGAAGATTAGGCAGATCCATTTGCAAGTACAAGAGACATTGAAGAAGTCATAGGAAAAGTACAAGGCTGGACATGACCAACATAGAATAGACAAAACATTTAGAGTGAGAGACATAGTATGGTTACAATTGGATAAGGAAAGGCTCCAAGGTCTTGCTAAGAAGATCAAGTCTCTGCGATGTGGTCCTTTTGAGCCATTGGAAAATGTGGGAGATAATTTCTATACACCTAGACTACCCCCATACATGCACATTTACTTCATGTAGCTAGAGAGGGGGCCCAGAGGGCCCATAGTGATAATAGTGGAGGTCATTCATCAAGGGTGGACTAGGTCCACTATATTATTAACAAGGCCCACTATGGCAGAAGTTAGATATAATAAATGTGGCAGGACTTCTTAGAAGGTTCTACTCTAGAAGATTTCTCCTCTAGGATGTTCTAGGTGATGGTAGCACTAATAAAGGGGTTCAAGCAAATGTAATGAGACATGAAGAGAAATATTGTATTTGAGCTGCTAGGGGCTCAATAGGAGGGATGCCCCAAGAGGCAAGGAACGGTGTGAGATGATCCCTTCCATAACAGATCCATTGTATGGCGTTGCCCTACCAAGGGTTTCTATAATAAAGGGTTTTCTATATTGTTCTTTCTATATCCGCTATGGTTATTTTGTATTCAAGATTTGGATCTTAACAAGTGGTATCAGAGCACTTTCCTTGGCCGGAGTTATGGACAAATAAAATATCGTGAGAACTTTCCAGTATCAGAGTTGTGGACAACTATTTTTATTTTGCGAATTTTTTTTTCGTGAAGAAAAAAGAGTCTATGACATCTAGATAGTTTCAGTATATTTCTGTGCAAAATTTGCAGAAAAGGGTTGTATATCTGATTTCTCCTCATAAAACACCCAAGTTAAAACTCCGTCCGAAACGGAGTCCGAAGGTCAAGATATTGAGGTTTTAAAATCTGCAATTTTTCGTGGTTTTTCTGGTGGGACGTATATGATTTATTTTTATTTCTGTAATATTTGGAGGCCAAATTTTCCCAAATAAATTACAGATCTGAGTTCTCTCACAATTTTACCCAATTTCAAAAAAAAAAATCAGCGGAAACGGAGTCCGGAAGTGAAGTTATGAGCATTTTTTTTTTTTTTTTTTTTTTTTTTTGGGGTTTTTTTTTTTGGAAAAAGCCGCGATTTTCTACTAAAACTTATTGGGTCTATTTTTTGAGTTTTTTCATGAAGGCTGCAGGACCTAAGATTCTACAGGTGCCTATATGGATATTTCTTCTCAAACTTGAAAGAAATTTTGAATCATTCAAATCCTAATTGTATGAGAGATTGGATGATTTGCACATGGCCTCACAAACAACCTCACAAATAGCCTCAAGAGCATGGGTCTTTCAATGATAGTTTTTGTAGTTTTCAAGATTCATTGAACAACATGCGTGAGGGTGAGATATTTCTTATGCATGGCCTCATGCATGAATATAATCAAGAAATATATGCTTGGTATGATTTTGAGGACGACAGATGATTGTATATGGATAGTTGTCATTTCAAGATGACAACTACTTCCTATATATTTTATTTGATGACTCTATCACCTTTCTATAGAGAACATCAATGTCCCATCATGAGCTAGTTAATACTGCTCACCAGATATTCTACAAAGGTATTATTCCTTCCAGATTCACATTTAATTCTTTCCACTATGTGGATGGATCTTCTATTTGGATCCACATGATAGGTGTCGGCCTTTGGAGCATCATTTGAGTTATTATTGGGTTCCAAAACACTTACTGAAGCTCCTCATATGAGCACTTGGACATGGACCCAAGCCATAAATGGTGGTTGGACTATTTCAACATGGTGGATTTCCTTTCTACATGGGACTTGGTTTCTTCAGTCTTCAAAGACATGTCCACAATTAATCCATGGACTCCCTCAGATAAGGAGTTATACATCAAGCTGCTGAGGACAACGCTTATAAGGGAATGGAAATGGCAGCTGGAGAGGGAGTGGGGGGCCCAGAGGGCCCATAGTGATACTAGTGGAGGTCATTCAATGTAAGGTGACCAGGGTCCACTATATTATTAAATAAGGCCCACTATGGTAGTTAGATATATTAAATGTAAGAGGACTTCTTTAGAAGGTTCTACTTCTAGGAAGTCCTCCTAGGATGTTAATAGTGATGGTAAAGCACTATGTATGTCTGCCAATGTAATGAGACATGAAGAGAAATATTGCATTTAGAGTTGAAGCTCATTAGAGGATGCCCCTCAAGAGGCAAGGAATGTAGTGAGAGGATCCCTTCCATAATAGGATCAATTGTATGGTGTTGCCCCACCTCTAAGGGTTTGATATAATAAAATTGTGTTTTTCTATATGGCTCTCATATATCTTGTGTGTGGTGATTGTATTTTATTATCTTTGGATCTAGTATTGTGATACTTTGTATTCAAAGTATTTGGTTCTAACAACCTCTAGTAGTGAATGTGGAGAATCTCTAACTCTACAAGCCTTCCATGTTAGACTATAAAATAGATGGGAAAGTCTTACCTACCACATAGGACATAGCACTAGAATCTCAAACAAAGTTAGCAAAATATACAATTTCAATTTTGCAGAAGAAGTCCAAAACAACCAAACAATGGCAACATGAACTCTCACAAGTTGGGTTGAAAGGACAACTTCCAAGTAAATAAAAGTGGTACTTGGGAGAAGGTAGAGGGAAAAATTTCCTCACTTCATTCAATAAAGATTTTAGAAAACATCCAATTTAAATTGGGGAGGTATGATCTAGATTTGATAATTATATTGTTTTTCATCTAAATTCCCAATCCTTTCAAAATGGAAAAAATTGGAAGAATCATCTTGTAGGGCCATATATTTAGTGGCAGGTCCTAATTTGAATATTGTAATTAGAACCTTCCAGGCTATTTTAGTCATAAATGGTGTATTTTTTAGGTTAAAACTTTCTCAACACATAGTTTCTTTGACCCCTTTACATTATTATATTACACGATATATTTCCACTGGTGCAAAAATCATGTCAATTGGAACTCGCGACGCAAAATTTATGCCTCCTGAATTTGACCTATTGTTTTGACAACCATGGTTACACGAGAGGATGCCATGTCATCCCCCTTACTTAAACATATGGGGCTAGCCACATATTTAATTTCAAGAAGAATATAGAAGATCCAAAACCCAAATAACTGTGGGTTGAGGAAGTCAAAACCACACATACATGGCTATCAAGCCATGTTAAATACCGGGCTACTAGGAGGAGAAGGGGTACATTATTTTGCATTGGTATCTTGTTCCATAGTTGATAAGAACATTTGATATTGGTAATTTGTGAGAATAATATAAGAGGATGTATTTTGTATGCTTGAAATAGATAAAATGTGGAAATAGAGAACTTATCCAACAAGGCCCAACTTGTTTCAAGTCTTCCCTCCTCAAGTGCATCCAACTTAGCCAACTCATTGCACAACTTTCCCAACCGAAGGTGCGCATAATTTTCTGAATTGCCTAGGAAACCTCAAATTTTTCGTTCATTATGGATGTGTGGAAGTGCCATGCACCCTCCACATTGGAGGAATTGCATCCTCCCCCACAAAAATTCATTTATGTTTTGGAAACACACACAAAATATTGCATCTTCAAGTCTCTACCTAAAATTTTTCCCATAACTACAACTAAGTATAGAAAACCACACTTTTAAAGGAATTGGAGACCCTAAATTTTCCAAAGTGTGGAAATCTCAAGTTTTCCTTCATGTGGAAACCCTAAATTTCCAAATTTCAACACAATCCCCCACATTGACACTCAACCATCTGCACTACTCTCCACCCAAAATTGCATGCAACCAATCTTCCTACTACTATGGAAGGACGTCTCTTCCCTAAATCTATATACAATTATTGCCACCACTCATTGTATTTTGGATGATCAAACTTTGTTCCATCATATTGTTGCCTCAACTCTGGTAAACTCAATCAAAACTTGAAAATGTTTAAACGTTGAACTACTACAAACTATTGTTTCACCCATACTTCAACTAGCTCTATCATGTCTCCACATAATGCATACCTCAAGTCTTTCACTGGTTGAGTGATAAACCCAACTGTCACATTCATTTCTTCAAGTGTGCTTCCTCATACCTGAACATAGTCTTTTCTATATGCATCTTTGTGACTTCATCTAGCTCCAAATACTAAGGCACATTTTCACCCTTACCTCATTGATTTCACCTCTAATATTCTTCAAGTTTACCGTTCGTAATTTTTCCCAAGTGTTATTTCTCCAAAACTACTTGTGCATGCGCACTCTCAACTCCTTTGACATGATGTTATTCACCAAAGTCATAAACTAGTTGAATGCATCATTCCAACCATCTCACTTCCGAGATTAAGCACTTTTCATGCATAAACTTGTCACTTCCTTTTGCAATTTGGTTCATCCACACATGTCCCTAGACCAAGGTAAGTTGATCTCACTCACCTTGATGCACTACAACGTCTCTTCAAAACTATATTTTTTGTGGCTCATCATGACTCCATCACCACTTCATAATAGTTTTCCACCATGATAGAAATTTTCCACCAGACTACCATTATTCATATTTTGCTACCACATCCGTCTTTCAAAGGGTCAAGGAAACCACCCTATGGATGCCACTCACATTTCCAACCAACTTTTCTCTCTCATCTCAAACTACAATCAAGTTTGTAAGTCTTACTTCCTTGACCAAATTTCCTATCCTCTGCGTCTGCATCCTTAGATATGGAACATTTTGTATGCTACAAGTAATGTATGTCCATGATATCTATTCATCATTACTTTACTCTATCGGGCATGTTGTTGTGTAGACGACTCCACACTCATGCCCAAGAACTCATTCACATTTTGACTCCACCTGATTGTGCAAGATCCAAAATAAGGCAAGTTCTCAACTTGCCTCTTTCCATCGAGTCACCTCTACACAAATCAATGTATGCAATGAGTGTGACCAATGTGTCCACACCCCTCAAACTCCCCATTGAATTATCTAAATTTCTCTAAGTAGGATGAGCCACCCTAAATAAATTCCATGCCTAGGCATGTTCGAGCCAATAATCATGCCAATCACAAAAAATGAACCCTTCATATCTCTAAGTCATTGCAATATCATCCAAAAACCACTAAGGAGCACTTTGTCTCATCTAATGTCCCATAACAAAGGTGATCAAACACCACCCAAATCACTTGGTCTATGTTCTAGTAATTCAGGTTCATTGTCAACAATTTTTGAACCGACTTTGTTGACTCCATTCATCACTTAGAACAAAACTTTGTTGCTTCATATCTCCTAAATTGACACTATACTCATAACTCATCAAATCATTGCATGAATCAACAAATCTATCTTAGGATCCCATGCACAAAGGTGCCTCATCCATCCTCTCAAAATCAACACATACAAACTTCACTACCCACTTCACCACAATGACCTGTCCAATGCACCTCATCAAGAGTTAGGAATTAATCCAACCATCTCCACAACTACATCCAACTTTTCCTAAGTCCATTGCTGGACTCGCCCAAGCATGTCACTCCAAACTCTCATTTGCATCTCCCATGCCAAGGCATATCAAAATGCTCCCCAACTCCTTTGAAGTTCACAATACTTGAGTTGCTCCCAAGTTTTCCAAATTTCACAATGGAAATGGATTACAATTTGGTCCCCATATCCAAACTCTCTCCCCATATCCCTTTTAAATAAATCATCGCAACAAATTGAAATATGCAAAGAACTTGAAACAATCATACCTTGTTCAATGACACTTTTTGATACTCCATGATTTAAGTCTTCCTACTCTCATGGGTCTATGACTTTCCCTAAACCACTAGCTTCCTTCACAAAACAATCTTGTATCACATCTCCTTGTGGCAGATCAAGATCAAGTTCATCCCATTACCACAAAAAAACTCTAATAATTCACAAACATATGATGCATCCATGTTACCACATCTTCCTCCAAACCATATTTTTGCATCTTGGATGTCTTTGGCATCAAGGCACTAAGCTATCACATGACAATATGTCAAACTATCCTATCGTTGCAAGATCAACTTCTATGAAGTCTAACACACTTCAATTTTTGCAACAACATGACTGTGAATCTCGACAAAGATATTTCTTGGAAAAGTGTGCCCAAACTATTCATGTCAAGTCTACAACTTAGCTATGTGATATTCAAAAATATATCTAATTCTCAATCTCTCTGTGCATCTGGTCCGAATTTCTTCCACCATTCCTCCCATCCTCATCCTCAGTTTCCTTAGGTACAAAGGCACCATTCCCACTTTTCCCAACTATCAATCCATATTATCATTAACTAACTCTCCTAACTCTACAAGGAATTACCTCATCCAACGGTTGCAATGGAATTCAAACACACCCAACAACCTAACTCGAATCAAATTAAAGGTTTTTGGTGATACTTGTGCAAAATATGTCTTGATGGAGTGTGCCCAACTTGTCCGCCTTCAAGTCCGTGAAACTTTTCTATCATGCTATCTGTAAAAAAAAGTGACAATGGTGAACATCACAAAAATATTCACCATATGATCTCTAATACCATCTATCATGCACTCATAATCTACTCAGGAATCCAACTTGACTTGACACACCCAAGTCACTTGGCACCTAAGGTCGTAGGTACTAAGATGCTCTAACTCCATGGGTAGACCAACCGAGAGTAATTTCTACCCAAATCCATGCTTCTTTCACTCAAGTTATACCAATATGTATGCCTTGAGGTACTTGGATATTCAAGGCTCAACAATTAACTCTTTACCATTAACGATCCCACCAAATTGTGCACTTGATTAGACTTTTGTTCTTTACAACACATACAATTAATAAGTTCTATAGTTAGCCAATTATGCGACCAAGAACATGCAACATGCATACACATGAGAAAGAGACACAAGTATATGGTTAGGCGACACTTGATGTGCCTAACACCCATACAAATCTTCTTATTATACAAGGTGTTACAAGAAGGTACAATACAATGTGTTTGATACAATAAGGCAAGAGGAGTTGATTGATCTAAAATGAAGAAGACTTGAAATACTTGAAATTATTTTGCAATATAAATGCTATGTGTTTAAAGAAAAATTATCAGTTTGGTAAATAATATAGATTAAAGGATTATTTATGTAAATTACACATAGACAGTATCATAATTAATGAACATAATCACATGAACACAACAATTTGATAAAGGAGTTCACCCCTCTTGGGCTACATCTCCGGTCCAACTTTCAATGGATCATTATTATTAATTGCTTCAAAGTGATAAAAACATGTCTTACAATGCTCAAACTGACAAACCGACCGCTTCCAATGGTTTCAGAGCATCCAAAACCTCACCGCTCTTCGCACCTCAATCTATTTAAAAAACGCACAGTTAGGCCTCCTCGGTGCCTCCCTCAAGCTTGTTGTCTCAAGATTCACAAATTGCAATTCCTTGTTGTTTGAACCTCGCTCACACGCAAATTTGTTGAAAATCAAGCATCAGCTAACCGCGTCAACAAGAAACCGTAGGGGATGGTTAAGGGCACGCCACTTCTAACCGCTCAGCACCGGGTGTGTGGAAGGTCATGTGACCGCTATGGTAAAAGACAACGTGGTTATAAATCGCTACAACTTCCCGCCCGGCCAGTGGACACATGGTGTATAGTATAGAACCATGGGCTTGGCTATGTTAAAACCCCATGCACCAACCGTCTGCTATACAATATATATATGGTATGGTCAGATGTGTAGTACAAAGGATCATGGGTCATAAGCCCCGAATTAATTCCCCCACACCAATATACAATAGTGTAAACATAAATATTTTAAACCCACATATATATCAAGTGACATAATATGACATGTTGGTTGGTCGGACTTTACAAAGGCATTATGCGGTGGGGATGTCCGGGTAGAACTCTTTAATTGACCATTAGTTTTACATAGCAAATCCATGAACTAATAAAGGGTGCCATGCGCCTTTACAAAGATTAGCCACATGTCATTCCATGATTGGGCCACATGGCACCTTTCCATTAGCCAATAAAATGCCACATTTCACCATCTGATTCGACAACTAACAACCAACAAAAACTTCATGTCACTCCCGCCACATCATCGTATGGTCTCAGATAATGGCTAATGGCCACCCCAGACGGGATCAGATAGTCAACACCAAAATTTTTGCCTCGCTTGACTTAATGAACATATCGCTATATATCTTCAAGCCCCATATCCTAATGCTTTGAGACGAACAAGTTGGCGCTGAGTTCAACAATGATGAGGCCTACACTCTCGTCGCCGGTTTGAAGCGATTCCGAGCACTTTGAATGTTTGAGCAAAATTTGATCCCATGATCACACCTCCCCATTGGGAAGCTTTTGGACCTCCAAAAGACTATTTTCAGTCTATGCGTAGATGAGGGTATATTTCCCTCACCCTTCCAACCTCAATCCACTTGGCCTTTCTTGGATTCGTCCCTTTAAGACCAATTCAAAGATACTCCACATTTCCTCATTTTGAAGTTCGCATTCTCCTGTCAAGGATGGTGTCTTCCTGTAGTTCTGTTAGATACTCTGGAGAAAAATCATCTATGGAAGGAATCCGGACATGCTCTCCTTGATCATCAATCAATGGAGGCTCATACAACTTCAAATTATCAACATTAACAACTGCATACATTTTCATATAAGGAGGAAAATCTAAACGAAAAGCATTGTTACCAATCTTGTCGATAATCTTAAAATGACCATATCGAATTGGTTTCAACTTTTTACCTTCTCCTTTAAGCCTCTCCTTGCTGATGTAAAGCCAAACTTCATCTCCAACTTGGAAACTGTGATCAACACGATGCTTGTCATGTCTTGTTTTGTACTTGGCCTGACTCTTTTCCAACTGCTCTTGCACCACTTGATGTATCGACTGAATTTGTTCAATGAACTCCTCTGCCCTATCAATGTCATATTGACCATCGACAACAATATCTTTCCCAAAGATAAAATCTAAAGGTGACTTGGGCAAATAGCCAAAACATGCTTCAAATGGCGACGTTTGCATCGAAGAGTGCTTAGCTCGATTGTACGCATGCTGATTGTAGTGTAAATGTTCATCCCAAAGTTTAGAATGCTTGCTGCAATAAGCACGAAGAAGATGCACCACTGTACGATTCACCACCTCTGTCTGACCATCTGTTTGTGGATTAAAAGTTGTGCTCTTTTTAAGTTTAGTGTCCATGAGTGCCCATAAACTTGACCAAAAACTTCCAACAAATCAAGAATCCCGATCAGAAATAATGGACTTAGGCAATCCAAAATGCACCCAAACATTTTGAAAGAATATCTGTGTTGTTTGTTCTGTTGTTACCTTCTTAGTACAAGGCATCAAAATACACATCTTGCTAAAACGATCCACCACAACATAAAGATAATCATGACCACGTCTCGACATAGGTAAACCACCTACAAAATCCATGGAAATACTTTCCCAAGGTCGAGAAGGAACTGGAAGTGGAGTATACAAACCCAACTTTCAATTGCTAGGTTTACTTGTAGCACACAACGAACATCCTCGAACATATCGCGAAACAATTTCATTCATCTTAGGCCAGTAGCAGTATCTTTGCAAATTAGCCACTGTCTTGCCTACACCAAAATGACCAGCAATAAGAGAAGAATGCGTTTCCCTTATAATGTTGATTCTTTCCCCCTGTGGAATACACAACTTGCGAAGATGATACAAGAGATTATTATGCACATGATAATCCTATTCTTCAACATGGTTAGAGTGGCACAAAGTTTCATACACTTTTTTAAAGTTAGTATCTAAAGCATATTGCTCCACATAACTTTCATGCATTATAGGACTCTGCATAAGAATAACTGAAGCACTAATAATAGGCCTTGAAATCATATCAACGACTTTGTTAAAAATTCCCTTCTTATACCTGATAACCAAATGAAACTGCTGAAGAAAACCCATCCATCTGAAGTGCCTAGCTTGTTGTAGCTTTATCTGTGATTGTAAGTATTGCAAAGGTTGATGATCGGTGTGAATAATGGTTTCTTTTCCCAACAAATAATGCTTCCATTTTTTAACACTTTGAACCAA
>SNQJ01S0090080.1:45918-59276 GCA_010110895.2 Picea sitchensis | reverse complement strand
GGGATTGATAAGGCTTGTATTGCCTCCACTCTGCTAGGGTCGATCCTGACTCCTTCCGCTGATACTATGTGGCCTAGTAATTTTCCCTCCTACATGGCGAACATAGATTTCTTGGGGTTTAATGAAATGCCAAAACTCCTGCATTTCAGGAAAACCTTCCTGAGATGACAATTGTGTTCTTTATCAGATTTTGAAAACACTGTGATGTCATCCAGATAGACGACCACAAATTTATCCTTTTCGCCGACGAAAGCTATGTCCATGGCATGCTGAAACGTGGCCCCTGCATTCATTAATCCAAACGACATCTTGGCGTACATGAANATCAATCATGGACATCATGTAAGCTCCTGTTACCCTCTGCAGTATATGTTCCATCTTTGGTAAGGGGTAGTTATCCTTTTGTGAGCTCATGTTCAGGTTTCTGAAGTCTACATAGAGCCGGATCTCTCCACTCTTTTTTCTTACTGGCACCAAATTGGCCACCCACTCTGAATACCTTAGCGGTACAATGATCTGAGCTTGAAGCAATTTCTCCACTTCCCTCTCCATGATAGGCAACATCATAGGGTTGATCTATCTCATCTTCTGCCTAAATGGCTTTGCCTCCTCTTTTAATGGGATTTTATGCTCGATGACAGAAGTGTCATATGTTTTGAGGTCCTCGTAGGTCCAGGCAAACACGTCATCAAATTCCCTCAAAAGTTCAGTGTATTTGGACCTCTGCTCCTTTGTCAAACTTATTGACAATTTGACAAACTTGGGCTCGTTCTCGGTCCCAATGTTGCACTGAATAGTACCAGTGTCATCCTCTGAGGTCTCTCCTTTTAATGATACATAATTTTGATCAAAAAACCTTTCCAAAGGAACCAGTCCTCTTGGAATATGATTGTTGGGAAGCTTTACAATGTTATGCTCTGTGATCTTATTTAGAAAATTACCCCCATCAAGATTTTCTTAAAAGATAGAGTCTTGGTCGATATGCATCTCTGAAAATTCTTCGATAGTCTCCAAGAACTTCTTGATCTCGAGATCATCCTCGAATACCTTCCAATGTTTGACGTTTTCAGGTATGGAGGGCCTGTATTTTACTTCCACATCGTATCTTAATTTGGGCGGCAAGGGTACTTTGAAATTTCTTGCTGATGTAGCCAAGGAATCCGCCACTGTGTTCTTCTCTCTTGGGACGAAAGAAATGTTGAATGCCAAGAAGAAATTGTCAAATAGGTCCCACACCTCATTTTTGTAGCTTCTGATTCAAGGATGCTTAGCCTGATAAGCGTTTCTGATCTGTTGGACCACCAACTCTGCATCACCGAACACTGTTAACTCCTAAATTCCCATTTCCCTTGCAACTCTTAATCCCAGAACAAGAGCCTCATACTCTGCCACATTGTTGGTATCTTCAAATTCTAGTTTGTACGATAGAGATATGGTTTCCTGAGAAGGTGATACAAAAAATACCCCAGCACCAACACCTTCCCTGGAAGAGGCTCCATCAAAGAACATTTTCCAGATGGGGGTCATGGAGGGAGGAAATTTAGGGGAAATGGTGGGTTTCTTTCTGAGTTTAAGAGTAGGTTCGGGAGCATTGGTGAGTTCAAGCACACTGGAACCTAAATCAGTGTCTAAGGAAAAAATGGGATGGTTGGTAGGGTTGACCTCATCATTGATTATATAGGCCAGTTGGGCTTCCCTGTATAGTCTTCTATGTTCTCCTCCAAACACTGGGATAGTAGCATATGTGAGGTCCATCTGCAAGGTTCCCCCCAGTATTTTTATCCAATATATTGATAGCAACATACCGAACTTGGGGGGGACATCGACTACTACAATATCCATGACCACACTTTTCATGGGCAGCTAAAACAAGGTCACGACAAGGTCTTTGATAACTCCTAGACACTGAACCTTTCTGTAGTCAAAGGAATAGAGGTCATGATAGGCTCGGGTGACTTCTAACCCTAACTCTTCCATGATGATTTTGGGCATGAGGTTGTGAGAAGCCCCTGAATCCATCAAACAATTGTGTAGTACCTTGTCATGTATGTTCAAGGAAGTGTAGAAGGGAGGGGATGAGTCATTCATGTCTTCTACCATAGGACCTAGAATAACTACAGGATTTTCATCTTGCAAATTGATGGAGTCTATGGGAAGGCTTGAGACCTCAACTGTAAAATCTCAGAGAAGCATTTATTGAACCCTTCATGTTTAATCAATTCTGTCAGGGGCACAGGGATTCTGATTTTTTGAATTTCATGCTGGAAATTAAAAGAAGATGAGAGCTTTGGGATTTCTCTTATTTCGGGAACATGACTTTGGACTATTGGAGAGAGGGGTTGGTGCTTATTACCTTTGTGACTGTCCACTACTTCATTAGAAGGTTTCTCTATTCTAGTGGACTGCTCAGAATCATCGAGCGCTACTGGCCTTTTCTTGGAACGTAGATCATACCTGCCTTGGCCGCCACTAGTCTTGTTTCCCTTGCTCAGTTCATTTAGTTGGCTATCCATGAGAGACTCCTCATATGTTGATTGAGTAAATTGGGGAAAAGGAGGAGTGTCCCCGAAGTAATGTATTTCAGGATCCAGCTCATCTACTTCCCCTTCTTCCCCTTTGGCCACAAAATTGTTTTGAAAAGGGGCCTAAATTTTTTGGTCTTCTCTGTCTCTTCCCCTCTCTCTTTGCACATTCGGGGGAGTAAAATTGTTTGGCCTCTTGAAACCTCCTTTGTTTTCGACGTTTTGAGGGCCCTTGTATGATTTCCTCCCCTTGACCTTCATTCTCTCCATCTCTGCAGACAGAGACTTCACCATCTTGGTCAGTTCATCCACTTAAGGGTGGGGCACCGATGATCCAGAAGTTGAGGTTTCTGACCTTCCCTTTATTCTGTTTGCGTCAACCTTGTTCCTCAGTCTATCAGCTGCTAATACATTGGATTCCACCTCTATGGCTGCATCTTGCATTTGAGCTAAGGAGGTGGCTCTTCTTTCTCTCAACAAAAGACAGAAATAGGGACCAAATGCACTAGCATAAGAAATTTTGGTCGAGGCTTCTGAGGGTTTTATTTCTGCAAGAATTTTATTATACATCTTATTAAATCTTTTGGAGAAGTCATAGACAGACTCTCCTTCCATTTTCTTCAGAGACCCGAACTCTATCATGTAGTACATGAAATATTTCCTATCACCCCACTGCCTCAGGAAAGAAGTATCCAGGGCTTCGATCCTAGCAATAGATCCAGGGGCCAATCCTCTGAACCATTTCCTCACCTCGCCATCCAGGCTCTGGACGAAGACTCTCATCCAGACATCTTCATTTTCAATGTTGAGGTTGTCTGCGTAAGTGTAGAAAGAAGCCAGGTGCTCTTTCGCAGTTACATCCCCTTCTTCGGTGAACTTGGGCATGTATTTCAAGTAATATCTAGCAGCGAGAGGATTCATAGGATGGGGTAGAACTAAGGGAGCATATCTGGAAGTGACTATGGCATCCATTCTATTCAGAGGGGGATTAGCACCAGCCATAGGAATATTAGGTGGAGGAGAACTTGGAGGAGAAGGAGCTCGGGAAGGGGCTACTGGGAATGAGTCTCGAAGTGGAGTGGGAAACAAGAGGGGATTTAAGGAGAACACTAGCAATCTCAAGTCAATAGGTTCTCCTCTTTGCGTAGGAGTAGTAAAACTAGGCGTGGGGAAATCCTCTGCAGTCCTAGGTCTACGCCAGGGTACAACTTCGGAGGAGAGGGGAGTGACAAGGGTTTCTCCCTCCAATCCCAAACCAGGAGGGGAAAACTCAGTAGGAACACTCCCGAAATTCAGGAAATAGGAAACCTCTAAAGGAGGCCTATTGAGAAACTGAGGAGGAGAAAATGGAGTTTCTACAGAAGGACATGGAGGATTACCTAGTTCGGCGATGGAAGCTTCTTCTTCATAGTTCTTTCCTTTTCTGAGAACCACCTCTAAATGAGTTTCAGGTGTAGCTAGAGGCATTTGTGGATGAGACCGCGTGTGTCTGCCTCTGAAAGCCACAATTAATAGAGCAGGTTCTCCCTAGCGGAGTCGTCACAATGGATTTGCCAAGTGCACAGTAGAAATATTCAAAGGCTCTGATACCCGATGCACCTTCGAAATCAGAGGCTCAATGTCGTTCAATCCGGGGGAAATTTTCAACTTCGTCCCCAGCAACGATGCCAAAAATGTTAGCGTCAGAAGTCACTCTTGGATTACTTGTAGGAGCAGAGCCCAACTCCCATCAGTTTTATGTCACGATAAATTTTAATGGGTGATTGAATGGGTAGTGACTCGGGAAGATATCACTCTAATTCAGGGACTAGGTCTAGTATGTAAGGAACAAAGGAGGTCTTGATCTAACTTCAGTCAGTGAGTTGATTGTAAAATGGGCAGGTGGAAGACTTAGTGAGAGGAGTGAGCAAACTACCTCAGGCAATAGGCCTTTCAGCAGTTTGTAGAGGAAAAACTCCAAACGCAAGATCCTCTTGGTTTAGGGCTTTGGGAAACTGAAAGGGGGACTTGACTGGATCCTCCAATTACAAGTCGTTCAGTGCTAAAAAATCATAGAGACCAATTAGAAACAACGCAACTGTTATAGTGATCCAACCTACATCATCCTATAATTGTCACAACTCGACTGGATCGTCCAATTCCGAGTTGTTATGACATAGTGTAAACAAATACGTGAAAGAAGCTAACATTCATAAGGCAAGAAGTCTCAAGAGTCCATACATAACCAGAATAACAGTGCTTCATTAAATTTTTAGAACCGAGAGCCTTGCTCAACCATTGATAGATTACAAAATACAAAGACTGAGTCTATATACTCAGGAAAATTCACCTCATAGAGGCGTGCCCAGTCACCCAAGGCTTGGTGTCTTTTTAGTCAAATTCGTACTGAAATCCTTCTTTACGCACCACCTTAACTATGCATGGCTCCTGTAAGGAGGGTAGCTGAGCCATTACGTGTCGAGCTAACGTGTGAAAACTTCTCTATATCTTCGAAGACTTTGGCATGGCTTCTTTGGGAAAATCGGTACACAGGACCCCTTCGAGCAGACTGCTTTCCAGACCCTCCATACCTCACACTTAATGAATGAAAGGAGGTTTCAACCACCCATTCAGGCCTTCATTTATTCCAAGCGAGACACAGGATCGAGATCGGATCCGATGGAGCCTGGAGGTCACGATGATCTCCCCTGTAACAAAACTCGGTGCGTTTGGCCCCTCTTGCACAACTCTCTTTGTCTCCCAAGTGACCACGGGATATGACCTTGTGCTTACTCCCAAAGGTGCTTTCGACATTCATGGATATGAAGGGGCTTATCCTTGCTTCTTGAAATCGTGATGAGCGAAGCACTGAGATGGCTCAATTTGCCGCCCGGTGTCCCCTTTGGATGGACGACTATAAATATTTCGTGATACCAAGGGCCCCACTTTCGACGCTTTTGACGCTATCGGGTTTCGGGGTTTCGAGATGTAGAACAATCATGAAACTCTCACCCCTCGAACTCCCGAATGCCGAAACACTGACGTGACTAGATCTCTCGCCACGCATCCTCTGGATGGATAGATGTTATTCTTCCCTGCACACAATATAGGCGCGATATATTGTGTTAACTTTGGTGCAACTTCCCTATTCACGATTTCCCACAACCGTTGATCTGATCATATGGATGGATCTGGACCGTTGACACTATAATCATGCTCGCTCGCTTGATTTTAAGTCCGGAAAGGACTTTTTCTATGCGCTGCACTTGGGCGCTCCTCGTGCAACCTGCAGACCTGGATGTCTTGATGCCGAATACAAGTAATGTTGCTAACAGGGGGAAATATTTAAGTAAGATTGATCTGATTTTTGGATACCATCAGGTCCCAATAGAGAAGACAGATGTATGGAAAACTTCCTTCAATTCAAAAGAAGGTATTTTTGAATGGTTGTTCATGAGCATTGGCTTGACAAATTCCCCAACAAATTTCATGAGGATGATGTGTGATATCTTGTGGCCTTTCACTAATTATTTTATGGTGGTGTATCTAGATGATATCCTCATCTACAAAAACACTTGGGTATAACACTTGCAACATATTCAACAGGTTCTGCACACTATGCAGAAGCACAAGCTATACGCCAACTTGGAAAAATTCTCCTTCGGCATGGATATGGTCTAGTATAGAGGCTACATTGTTGATGTACATGGTGTGCATGTTGATCCAACAAAGATCCAAGTCATGTGTGACTGGCCAACCCCAACCACACTCACTGAGCTTCATATATTCTTAGTCCTTGCCAATTTCTATCGCAATTTTGTGTTTGGATTCTCCCATATTGCATGGTCCCTCACCCAAATAACCAAGGGTGGTGGTAAGGAAAAATTTGTGTGGGGCCTATCCAAACAGAAAGCATTCGATGATTTGAAGCAGTGCTTGTGGTCAACCCCAGTTCTTTCATTACTTGACCTGAAACAACCCTTTGAGATCGAGACAAATGCTTTGGACTATGCTCTAGGAGAATACCTCACTCAACATGGACACCTCGTGACCTATCATAGTGAGACACTATCAAATGTCATATGTAAGTACCCTACTTATGACAAATAAATGTAATCCAATGTGCAATCCTATTGCCAATGGAGGAATTACATTCTAGGGAAGGAGACAGTCATCCACACTGATCATAAGTTGTTGCAGTTCATGAAAACACAAGGAAAATTATAGTATGACCACCATCAGAAGTGGTCCACATATTTGTAGCATTTCCACCTCAACATCAAGTACAAAACAGGAAGTACCAACTGAGTCGTTTATTTCCTCAACTGACCTCTAGTGGCGAAAGTCACCACAGTGCTAGACTCGTGTGGCCATGAGACCTCTATATGCCCCCACCTTTATGAGACAGATCCTGACTTCGCCAACACCTACCAGATGTTTGGTGAAAACACAACTATAACTAATTTCCACATTCAAGACAGGATGTTGTGCCATCTAGGCCACCTATGCATTCCATCAATAGAGTGAGGGAAGATGATTTGAGAATCCCACTAAAGTCAAGTGGTAGGACACTTCGACGTGGAAAAGACAGTGGCAGTACTACAGGGACATTTCTACTACATAAAAATTTGACAGGATGTCAACAAGTATATGGTCATGCAATGCCTGAACTATTTCCAAACTGACCACGAAGAAACAAGGTATGTACACTCCTCTTCATACTCCTAACATGCTCTAGGAATCCACCTCAATGGACCTCATGTCGGGCCTTCCATCCACCAAGTGAGGAAATGACTGTGTCTTTGTGGTTATTGATCTCTTTTCCAAAATAGTGATTCTAGCCGCCTACAAGAACAAAATCACAATAGAGGCCACTGCCAAGATCTTTTTTGAATGAGTGTGGGTACACTTTGGGATCCCAAAAACCATTATCTCATATCAAGATAGACGGTTCCTCAAAACATTCTAGTCGATCCTCTGGTCATTACTGGACACCAAGATCACCAAGTCCACTTCTTTCCACCCCCAGATGGATGGCCAAACCGAGGTCGTCAACCGAATGATCATGCACATCTTGCGCATGTAAAATTCTGAGAACCCATGAACCTGGTATGAGAGTCTTCTCTATGTTCAACATAGTTACAACAGATCCATACATAGCTCAACCAACCACAACCCATTTCAGGTGGGGTTAGGATTTCAACCATTGGGTCCCATGGATGTTTCACTATCCCTTACAACCACCCAGGTAAACTCATTGCATTCTCCAAATGAATATGACAAAGCCACTCATTTCATTGAGCAGATCCAACACATCTGTCAATAGGTTCGATATATTTAACAAAGGTCCAATTCCAAGTACAAACAACGCCATGATTAACACCGGATGCCACATCGGTTTGAAGTGGGAGACATAGTTTGGTTGAACTTGCAGAAAGAAAGCCTGATAGGGCCTCATGAGAATCTTCATCCACTCTGATGTGGATTGTATATCATCACCAAGGTTGTTGGTGAAAATAATTTTAAGCTCAACATTCCCCCTTTCCTTGGCTTTCACCCAGTGTTCAATGCGGACCTCTTTCGACCCTATTTTCCACCATTATTGGACACCTCAGAGATAGAAGAACAATTGACACCAACAAAGCTCAACCCTGACTACATGGAACATGCATGCACTGATCATATCATGGACAGACACATTAAGGGAACTCACCATCATAAGATAATTCTTTATTGGGTTGTCAAAGCAAGACAACTCCTACACCAAGGCAAGTGACTCACCCAGAGCGAAATTCAGCAGAAATTTCCTCATCTGATTGGGGAACTCAACACAATGGAGACCATTGATTCCTAAGGGGGGAGGATTGATCTAGGAGGATATCAGTGGCCACCCAGCTAGTCCAACTGGCTCAAAATAGTCTTTTGGCAATTTACTATTTTTAGCAGTTTTTCGAGTCTTGAACTTCTGGGGCCATTTTTAGGGCCTAAACATCATGTTTTCACGATCGGGAACCTTAATGATAGACAAAGGCTTTGATTAAGCCCAAAAAATGAATCTCCTCATGGATACCTTTCCAACGAGCTATCGTGCGTACTAAATTGAGATCGTATGTAAAATTTACAACCCCGAGAAGTTGATGTACTAACTTAACCCAACGAGGCCCACATGACTTTTGGCGCTTCATCTCCTAGGGTTAATTTTTTCAATGTATAGGGTTTTGGAAATCATTTTTATTGTGAAAAAGGCCTTCAAAGCCTCATTGTAATCATCTTCTTGCAAATGAGCATAGTCATCACATCTTTTCTTAGAGAAATGTTGCCACCATTCTAGCAAGTATGTTCCAATCTACATATTATAGTTTTCAGCATATTTCCTATTTAATAAAAGTCAAGTTTTATTGTATCTCTTTTATTGTTCATTGTGTATCTGTGTTCATATTATAAATTTATGGTTCCATTTCATTCCGCTCATAAATCTAGATCACTCAGTTATCATGATTGAGAGCCCGTGAGCCCTCAATTAACCAATTATGCGAGTGTTCTAGCCTATCCGTCAATTTCCTAGAGAAAGATGTCTTACTTCCCTTCCCACCTCTGAATATATAGAGTATTACCTACAAAATCAATGCAAAGAAACCTCATGCATAGATTCCACTTTTCATTATGAAAACCTTCCCTTTTTTTTAACTTAACTTAACTTAATTTAATCCTCCCTAACTTATCTCCTCTTATTTTATTTTTTAATTAATAATAGTGTAATTCTTTACTTATCTTAACTTAACTAAATTGATTGTAATTATTTTTATTTGTTTATATTTCTTTACATTCTATTCTTGTATTGTTTAACTATTTATCTATTTAATATTATTTTTATTTTTATTATATTACTATTATTACTATTTGTTATAATTAATACAACTCATTACATACTTCTCCCCTTCAAGGAAATTCTTCGTGAAGTTAACTTTGATTATGTTACGTATAGGATTTTAATTAGCTCACCATATCATCCAAAAAACTCTCTGTTAGCTTTTGTATCTTGCATAACACTCTATACTAGACTAGTATAAAGCTACCCAAGTGACCACAATAATCATATAAGTCTACATCACAACACCGGGGAAGCGTGAGTACTCTTTGGATATCCTTCCCAACTTTCAAAATCAATATTAAATCCTACCAGTCTATTCTGAGCCCCAAGGATCAAGACCTCATATTCTCAAGAAGACATTTGCATTGGTTCTCATGTACACTAGGGATATTGAAATGTTGACCTAAAATCCCTCCAAAACTACGAGGTACAACCCTAGGAATTGAAGTCTAGTCCCACAACACCATCGACGAGAAGCACTCTAGCCATTCCTCAAGACTTCACTCTCACAAATCCAATACAAGGCATAGGAATTACAGACATAGACTAATTGATTGAGTTTTCCACAACCCGTATGGTATTACTTTGTAAATATTCTTCCTCATAGGTATGAGCTCCCAAAATATTATCAAATAAACCATACCTCACATCCCACTGCTAGATGACCTGACAATCACCACCTCACAACATGCAACTAATGCATTAGTTATAATCAATCTCAACATCTCAAAGAAAGAATCCACATGCTATTTCTCTCTCATTTCATCATGAAAACAGAACATCATCGTAAATTTGCATGTAAGTACGACATGCCATCACATCATGACATCATAAAAATATTATCATAAAATAATTCCATGCAATTACGTCATGTCATCACATAAGGAGATATTATCATAAGATCTTAACCTCAACATATCATTATCAAATATAATAAATGGAACAACATGTTATCCTAACATCATAGAATATCATCATGAGTATGATAATAATCTCAACACATCTTTATCGAAGACATAGTCTTGTATCAACATAATTAAATGTAATTACATAACATCCTAACTAAATACCATAGTCTCTTAATATAATCTAACATCATGAACATTATAACCATGTCAACACCTATCATATGTAGAGTAATAATAACACCATGGGTGTTCTTATCATGATTCATCAACATAATCAACTTTATTATCCTACATGAATAAATAGTGAATACTAGATTTATATCCAATGCAAATAATATCATCAAAACATTCATCCTACATGGATCTATTTGTTTAACGTTTTCATCTCAAGATAACTCTACATAGGATCATTTAGTACTAAGAGTCTCATGAGATCACCCAGATACAAATTCTTTCTTCATTATCATTTCAATAAAGAAGTTGACAATTTACGTGATATCTATATTCACCCTATAAATGTACTAAAGTTTTCATATATTTTCCTTGTTTGAGTATACTGTTGACTTCACATAAACCCCATAGTATATAGCCATAATATCTAGGCATGCATTCTTTCCCACCTAGGAAAATTCAGTGAAATTTAACATCTTATCTTATCTCTCTCTACAATTTATCGTTAGATTAAAGGTAATTTAGGTGGTTTTCCTCAATTTTTTATATCACATCCCCCCCTCTATTCGTCCTTGAGAAATCAAATACACTTCTTTGTATATTTGTATTCATATATAACCTCGGTTTTATACCCAAATCACTTAATTAAGAGACAATATGAAAAACATTTCATTCAGTCATTCTAATTCATCTTTATAATGGGACCTTACTTGAGTTCCCATTGTACAAGGTTGGGATGTTATCACATCATACAATATTTACATGTAAATTTTCTATATATGCCCTCACTGAAAAATAGGGGTAGTTAGAAGAAATCGTCACCTACTTCCTCTTATGTATTCTTCTTCTACCTCTAATATTGAATTCTATAGAAAGCCTAATTATGATGGAAAAGGTCCTCAAAAATATTTTAAAATAATATGGTCATTCCAAGAAGAACATTTCAGCAAAAATGAATCTCAAGTTTTTGGGCATTAGCCACAAAGAAACAACAAGAGATAGAATATGAGCACCCCATTATAGGAAATAATCAAGATCCAATAACTTTTGGTTATTTATTATGATTATTAAATTACTCCATGACAAATAAGGAGTTTATTCTTCTACATCACTGTCAAGAGAAGGATTATTTGGTCCAAGTAATTATGGTTAATGGGAGTATGACGATCCTATTCTCACCAGACCTTATCATCTTTTGATTTTTCCACATAATTCCATGTTTGCTATCAAGCCTTTCATTTGTGCTTTAGATTGTGATGAAACTCCAAAAAAAATTGTAACCATCTTCCACCAACAAATATACAATGTATTTTAGGTGCTTATATTATTTTTTGAAGAACAAAATGCCCTCATATGATTCAAGCATTCGACACTCTTCTTACCTTATTCCAATATCAAAGCTTTGGAATCAATGGATTTGGAGAACATCATGATGGAAAGTGTCGAAGTGGAGACACAATTAACATAATTAATATTGTTTACTATCAGGCATAAGGGAAACATTTAAAACACATTTTGTCTATTATCCTACTCTCATCACTTCACTATGTTATCTTTCTTCCCCTCTTGAGAGGCTACTACCAAAGTTAACCAAATAATATTTGAGTATCTCTAAATGATTATCATGGACCTTTATTAATTTCATTGATAAAACTAAATGGTAACTGAGTAAAATCATGAATATAGGTAACACTTTTGTGAGAATCGGGTCTTTAAAATTCCTAGCATTATTTTTTCAGCCGAAAAAATGTTGCTAGGAATTTTTTCGGCCGAAACATTTTCCAGTCTAAATTTTGCACTTCAAATTGAACGACGCCCTCAAAATTCGTGTACAATATTTTTTGGATGAATTTTTTTCCTGCGGTAAGCATATTTCGGCCGAAAGACTTTTCAACCGAAACGTTTGTTTTTAACGGATTTCATTAAAAACCATGTTTCGACCGAAAGAATATTTTTTCCTAAAACCTGAAAATGAGATTGTTTAGAGGAAACTACAAATTCTCTCCAACTTACTTGATCTTTGGAGGTAGGAGACTCCTACAAATACTTAGAATTTAGTTTCAGTGAAATGAAAAATCCATATCTCTAAAAATACAAAGTGGAAAACTATGGAAAATTTATATTCATAATCCTTAAATTGTTCTCTTCAAAAGGGTATTTTTAGATTTTAATTTTAAGTAAAATTAATATAGATACATGGTGGGGAAAACATGTGTTTAAAATCTGTAACTTTTCAGATTGGTCAACTTCAAAACATTCTAGAAATTATAATATCCATCCGTTGTAGTCATCACAAAATAGAGTCTATGTATATTGTTGTATTATATTTCATTTGTAAAAAACAAAAGTTTAATAATGGATACATTCTTGGGGGAAAAAATAACTCATTATCTTTCGCTTTATTTTTAAGGAACATACTTTCAAACAATTACCAAATTGACATACCAAATCTCAATAAAAAAAAATTAAACACAGTGAGTAGAAAGCTAACAAAATTCTTCACAAGTTTTGTTTTTAGTAAAGTAAAATTCAAAATAAAAAAAAATACTTTTGTTTACCAGAAGTTGAAGAACCTGTTAAAAAAATAAAGAATTGCCATAAAGCAAGCAAAAGTGTTACCCATCTTCATGATTTTACCCAACCATCATTTTTGAAAGCCTCATAAATATATCAACATAATGTAAATATTTTATAATCATTATAACAATCCAATATAATTTTTTTTGTAATTATAAACATACCCTCAAATTTAAACATTATGAGCCCCCGGGGGGCAGCTCAATTGGCAAGTGCCATGATATAGCGTGTTATGTATGATGAGGTTTCAAGTTCAAATCCCCCCAACTTACCCGTGCCTGCGGAAGGGGGCATACTTATGAGAACGACCCAGTTGCCGATTCCGCCAGC
>SNQJ01S0090079.1:43815-65756 GCA_010110895.2 Picea sitchensis | reverse complement strand
GATTAATAGAAATCATGTATTACTGTATATCTGTGTTTATGGTTGCATCTCTGATACATTTCTGTTATATTATTGAATATCTGCAATATCTCTGTGCATTTCTTTATTATATCTTTGCTCTCATTTCATGCCGAAAATAATCAAGATCAGTAGGTTTGCTAACAAAGATGTAAAAAGTCTGATAAATTTTAATTAAGCATTGATTTTAATGGCTGTTATTTACTCAGAGGGTGTACGAAAGTGAAACTGATGGAATGATGACTCAATTCCCCAAAAATATGCATGAAATATGATAAGTAATCATTTCTTTTCAATGAATACCTATTTAAGGGAAAGAGGAAGAGTCGTTTTCACTATCAAACACTTGATAAGGAATGCCCTCAATCAATTTTGTTCTCAATCAAATCCAATGTGATGCTRCAACATTTCAGAAATGCAAACTAATATGCAAACTAATCATTAAGATGTACTTTTTTTGTTTGTATGTGAATGATAATCAATTCAATGCAAAATTTCTCTTTCCAACTACCCTTTCAGATCAAGGAGATTCAGACAAGAATATGCAGATTTCACACAAACAACACACCCTTTTGCAATCAAACAAGAGAAAGAAAACCAAAAACGCAAAAGGAAGGAGAAAGAGATTAGTTTAGATGATCTCAAAGAACCAAATGAGAAGAGTTACAGACTTCAAATGTCCTTCACTAGAGTTCCCGCTCAGTCGGATAGGAGAGAAGAAAGCAGGGGATTGATTTCAAACTCTCAACAGTAAAAAATCAAAAAGAATGAAGAAGGGCATAAAATCTGAATAATAAGTTGTTTACTTATCATGAGGAATCATGTCAAAGGTCAAAGGAAGAATCATGAATCACAAAGCAACTTAGCAAGTGAAAAAACAGGGTTTTTAACCTTAAAAATGCAATTTTTTGAAGGGATTTTGTGAAAACAGGGGTTGGCGCTCTGGTGTAAGGGACACCATGGCATTATAAAGCTTTCTCCAACACTCTAAGGGAGCGTTGGTGCCCTGCTAACAAGGCTGGGGAGCGCTGGTGCCCAAAAACTCACAAAAATGTCCAAAAAACCCAAAAATTCAATCAAATTGTGACAATCAGGTTGAGTGTGATGGGGTAAAGAGTCAATCAGCAAATGAAATCAGATAAATGGGGTGAACAAGGTATGATACAATCAAGGGGTAATACAAGGTCTATGAGGAGAAATCAAAACAAAAAAATTCGATTTGAGGACTCCCCAGTGGAGTCGCCAGTTTCTGTTGTAGGAAAATCTCCCTACGGACAGGTAGATTGCCTCAAACAGCTAGACCCTAAACTCTAAGAAAAAAGTGCTTAACATGGACACTGACTTCCTTTCAAATCTATACAAACTAATGCATGAGAAGGAAGGAGAACAGAAGTACCTTTTTATCAACGTTTGTCCCTGCACGCTCCGAGTTGAGCTCCAATCTTTCGCTCCTCGACGAGCCTTGTAGACAAACAAAGTACGACCACTTGCTACTCTATTGATATTAGCTTGAAAATAGATCTATCTACCAACGATAAGTTCATGTAAGATCAGAAACAAACTATAAAGAAACAGGCCAAGCGTGTCATATTAATGAGAATAACGACAACAGTACTTACAATTGTAGATGTGAATGCGACAGCTTCGTCAAGTCCCCTTTGTCTAAACCTTGCTCAAAATATTCATGAACTGGATGATAAAAACTTCACTGATCACTCTCCTTTGGCTGACTATGTGTTTCCTATGAGATCATAGGTTTCATGCTAGCAATTCTTCCCCCTTCTCACTATCATGGAGCCTGCTTATATAGGTTAAGGGAGGCTTAACCTCTTGAGGTATCTTTAGGGTAGGTTGAGGAATTCCCTCCTTAGATCAAGGATATTCTGATTGAACCAAGAATTCAAATGCAACTGCCTTCCAAACTTGAAATATCCTTCCCTTATTCTCCTCAACGAGCCAACCACAGGCCAGATTAGACAACGCTCCATCAAAAGGGGCATCAGGGTGCTATAGCGCTCCCTAGGAAGCTTGAGGGGGACGCCAGCACTACAAGGATGAATAGCGCTCCTTCAGAGGGGCAGTTCAACATTATAACGCTCCCTAAGACCTTATAGGGGAGCGCCAACGCTCCTAAGGCTGATACAAAGGAGTGCTCACCTTCCAAAACCTTGTTTAAGAGCTCCTTTCAGGTGATAAGAGTTCCTTGACTTCAGTTAATCATTCTCCTTCCTCCAAATCAAGTGTCTGAGTTATTCTAGATGTCTCCTTGGTGTCGTCAGCATGGCAGTACGCTTTGTTTGATGTTTGCGACACTTGTGAATGACATGCGACACTTGCGATAGTTGAGAGGAACGTGCGACACTTATGACACTTATCAAAGTGAGCAATATTGAGGTGTAACAGTTTGGACCCAATTTTTTGTCCAAAGCTTAGATGGCCATGCTAGGAAGTGGTTCAAAGAACTTCCTGCTAGTTTAATAGCTGGCATAGAGCAATTGGATGATATCTTTTTGAAGCACTGGGGTGATAGAAGATATTTCTTGTACTATATTACTGAATTTGGAAATCTAAGGAAAGAAAATGGTGAATCGGTCTCTAATTTCACTAAAAGGTTCAATAGGATGTACAATAAAATACCAGTTGATATAAAGCCCTCAGATACCTCTGCCAAAATCACATATGCAAATTAATTTGATTCAGAATTATGTATGTTGTTGAGAGAAAGAAGGTCACCTACACTATCTATGATGCAAGATTTTTCCCTTGAAGTGGAATCGAATATATTGGTTGCTCATAAGTTGAATGGAAACACAGATAGAAGAAAGCCTAGAGATGAAGCTTCCTCTTCATCCAATACTAATCCAAAACTAGACAAGATGGCTAAAATGTTAGAGTCTTTAACTTCGGAGATATGCAAACTTAAAATTGAAAACAAGTAGCCTGTCAAGGGAAGGGGTACTTATGATTATACAAAAAAAAATTCCAATCAGAATCCAAACAGCTTCAAGAGAAATAATCAGCAAGTGCAGATTTTGCGGAGAGAGAGAAATCCTACTGAGGATCAGAAGATAAAGGCTTCTCTTCAAAATGTTGTGATGGAAGAATATGATGAAGATGAATGTCCAGAAGATCAAGAATACCGTATTCATTGTTTCAAAGCAGAGCTGGAAAAAACATTTTTGACTCAAAATGATTATGAGGAGGCCCTTACAAATGGACAAATTAATGAACTTTCTGATGACAATGGTGTATTTCAGGCATATGAGAAAAATAGATACAATCTCATATCTAAGGCAGCTGCTGCAAAATAGAGTACTACACCTCCTCCTAAAAAGAAAAACCTTGTACCTACCAAGCAACATAATCAAGATCAACAGAACTTAAAGGAATCTTGGATTGCATTAAAAGCACCATCCCATGAGGTAAAAACATCTGACAAGACCTCGTTATCTTTTAATCTTGAAGCATAAATCCAAAAAATTAAAATTCCAATTCCTCTAGTTGAGCTGATGAAAAATGAGTCATTTAAGAAAAACATTTTGAGCACCCTTGATCCTAGCTGCACTTCTGACTCTGCTGATATCCTCAACATTCAAGATAATCAACCTACTATTGTTCTAGGTCCTATGATTGAATATAGGGATGAGAGCTTTCCACCATTTTACATTTCCTTGAATATTCATGACAAAATCTTGCATAATTGTCTCTTAGATTTAGGTGCATCTCATAATCTGATGCCAAATGTTGTGATGGAAGAGCTTGGTCTAGAAATCACTAAGAATTATCATGATATTTTCTCTTTTGACTCTAAGAGAGTTAAATTCTTTGGGCTTATTAAAGATTTGGCAGTGACCTTGACCTCAGCATCAATGAAAACCATGGTGATGGATGTGGTTGTGGCAGACATCCCTCCCAAATTTGGATGTCTCTTGTCTAGATATTTCATGAAAAGACTTGGTGGAACTCTGCAAATGGATCTATCATATGCCATCATTCCGGTGTTCGGTGGAGAAAACAAAAGGTTGTATAGAGAATCTCAGCTTGCATACATAATCAGTGATGATCATAATCCAGTCAATCACCCAATTTATTCAGTGGACACGGGTATGGGGTCATGTATACTTCAAATCGATGACACTCTTTCAGAATCATTATTACTTAAGCAACCCATTGTGCAACCAACAGAAATAGGTGAGAATGATTTGTGGACAATGTTCTTTGATGGGGCATGTACAAGAGAATCAGTTGGAGCAGGCATAGTCATCATTTCCCCATTGAAGGAAACCACTCATTTATCTTTTAAGCTTGATTTTAAAGAAACTAACAACATTGCAGAGTATGAGGCATTGCTCCTAGGATTAAATGTAGCCAAAGAGATGAAGATTCAGAGACTACAGGTATTTGGAGATGCAGTCCTAATAATTCAACAAGTAAACAAATCCTTCCAGGCCAAAGATGTTAGGCTGAAAGCCTATAGCGATGAATTTTTGATAGTGATCCATGCTTTTACAGATTTCAAGATTACTCATGTTCCTAGAGCCATGAATGAACTCGTTGATTCATTGGTTGTTTCAGCCTACTCTTTCATACCTCCATTGCCTCCTAAATTAAACTATGAAGTCCAAGTAAAGTATAGGCCATCACTCCCTGATAATGTAAAATTTTGGAAGGTTTTTGAAGATAATGTTGAACTCACCAGATTCCTTGCAGTAATGGATGAGTTTGCAAATTTGCAGTTTGATTTGGAGAATGAACATGATGAAGAAGCTGAGAAGTAAAATTGGAGCACATGAAATTGTTCAATTGTCCACTAACAGAATTCCTAAAGGATTGTCCCTTTAGAAAATCTTTTTGATAATAATGATGTGGCTGTCAAATTGGAAAAGAAGGAAGAGGACTTAGATGTCTTTTATTTTAACGTAGCCAGTGAACAAGATCCTAAATATGTCAACTTAGCTTCTCATCTGTCTGAAGAACAAAAGGCTGATTATGGTGAGTTGTTAAAAGAATTTGTTGATATCTTTGCTTGGCAATATAGTGACTTGAAAACATTCAACACTAAGATAATTCAACACAAGATTCCTTTAAACAAAGATACTAAACCATTTAGGCAAAATCTTAAATCTTTCAGTCCTATGTTGCTGCCTACCATCGAAAAAGAGATCAAGAAATTATTGGATGCTAAAATTATTATACCACTGAGATACTCAGATTGGATTGCTAACCTTGTACCTGTCAGAAAGAAAAATGGAGAGATCAGACTCTGTGTGGATTTCAAAAATTTAAACAAGTGTTCTAGGAAAGACAACTATCTGCTTCCCAAGATGGAACACATTTTACAAAAGGTGTCAGGGTCAAGTGTGATGTCCTTTATTGATGGATTCTCTGGATACAATCAGATTGCTATCCATCCGGATGACAGAGAAAAGATTTCCTTTACCACTCCATGGGGCACTTTCATGTATGAAAAGATGCCTTTMGGATTGATGAATGTTGGAGCTAGTTTCCATAGAGCAATGGACATCGCATTCGTTGGAGAGAAATACAAATTTGYTCTGATATATCTTGATGACATAACTATTTTTTCAAGCAGCCATGCAGATCATTTGCAGCATTTGAGGAAGGCATTCCTAAAATGTAGGAGGTATGGCATTTCTCTTAATCCTAAGAAATCTAATTTTGCACTTAAAGAAGGGAAATTGCTTGGACATATTGTTTCAGCTGATGGGGTAAGAATTGATCCAAAAAAAGTATAAGCCATTAAGAAATTGTCTCTTCCTAGATCAAAAAAGGATATTCAGTCTTTCCTTGGAACTATAAACTTTATCAGAAGGTTTATAGTAAACTTTGCAGAACTTACAAAGCACATTACTTGTATGTTAAGAAATAATTCTGAAGTAAGATGGATTGAAGATGCTAAACACTCTTTCAATGCTATCAAAGAAGCCATTATAACAACCCCTGTTTTAATCAGTCCTAACTTTGACAAGGAGTTTTATATCTTTTAATTTGATTCAAAAGATACAATTGCAGTTGTACTATTGCATAGAAATGTTGATGATCAGGAGCAGCCAGTTGCCTTCTTCAGTAAAGTCTTGAGAGATGTTGAAGTAAAGTATGAACCATTGGAAAAACAAGCATATGCACTCATCAAGTCATTAAAAGCCTTCAGGATTTACATTCTTCAAGCCAAGGTAATAACTTATGTACCTTCAAGCTCGGTTAAAGATGTGCTTATACAACCTAACATAGATGGAAAAGGGAGTAAGTGGATAGCAAAGTTAATTGAATTTGATGTCGAGATCAAGCCAGAAAAACTTGTGAAAGGTCAAGGTCTTGCCAAGCTCCTTGCAGAAGAAAATTGTAAGTTGCTTGAGATAAATTTTGTGGGTATAAATGCATAAAACATTTAGGTTTTGGAAGACAAAGGTAGTGATAATTTGTAGGTTTATCCTCACCTAGTTGACTGTGAATGCTACAGTCACATCATTTATTTTCTGCAGAATTTATCAGTTCCTTCAAATTTGAAAAAACACAAGGGAGAGCTTTAAATCTCAAAGCCATAAATTTTTGCATTAATGACAACTTATTGTTTTGGAAAAATCCAACAGGGATACTCTTGAGGTGCATAAATCAAGAGGAATCAGCTAAAATCATGACTGAATTTCATAATAGTGAGTGTGGAGGACATCATTATTGGAAGACTACCGCTCATAAAATCCTGAGAGCTGGTTACTATTGGTCATCTTTATTTCCAGATGTGTGTAAATTTGTGAAAACATGTGACAAGTGCCAAAGGTTTACAGGCAAACAAAAACTAAAATATGTTCCCCTCAAACCTGTTGTGGTCACGGGTCCTTTTCAGCAATGGGGTTTGGACTTCATAGGTGAGATTCATCCACCTTCTAGCAATCAACATAAATGGATCCTTGTGGCTATTAATTATTTTACCAAATGGATCAAGGCCATTCCTACAAGAAATGCCAATCACACTTTCATCATTAATTTTCTTCAAGAAAACATATTCTCCAGATTTTGTTTCCCTAAGAGAATAGTCACAGACAACGTTGTTGCGTTTAATGATAAACACTTGGTAAAATTATGTGAAGAGATGAGAATTCAGCTAGTACATTATACTTCTTACTATCCACGGGGAAATGGCTTAGCTGAATCATCAAATAAGAGTTTAGTCAGAATCATAAAGAAGCTACTTGAACAAAATACCAAGGGCTAGGATTCCAAGTTGAAATTTTCTTTGTGGGCTGACAGAGTTACAAATAAAAAATCAATTGGCACATCCCCCTTCCAGTTGGTATATGGCACTGAAGCCATCTTTCTTGTTCAACTTGCACTGCTTAAAATGTCCTTTGTCATTATGGCCTGATTAAAATGATCATCTTGGAAGAATTGAGACATAGAGAAAGAACTTGGAAACACTTTCTCTTCTGGGAAGGTTTTGAGACCCAAACTCAACCTATAAATGAAAAGAAGAAAGCGGGCAAGAAGAAGCAAACCCCTCAGAGTAGCTCAAAGAGAAGGAGAGCTCTTCCAAAGTCACCATAAGAGAAAAAGTCTAGCATGAAGCCCAAGAAAGTTAAAAAGAAACTAGTTTTTGAAACAAACCCTGAGAAATCCGTAGTAAAGAAGGTTAATGTTCTAAATCTGCCATACACAGATTCAGACATAGAACCAGAAAAAGATGATGAAATTCCAGCCATCAAAAGTCTAGAGCACTCTATGGAACCTGCATAGGATTTTGAAGTTTTTACTTCCAAAGATGAAGGTGAAACCTCAAGAAATAAGAAATCAAAGAAATCAAAGAAAATTAAGGAGCTTAAAGAGGTAATAACATAGAAGTAGGTTCTAGAAAGGGTGATAAAGGCAAGATATAAAGCTTTATCAGAGAATTTTGCAAAGACGAAAGCAAATTTTGAGAAGCTGGCACATGAAAGTATAAAGGATAAGAAGAAGAAGAAAAAGATCACAAAGGATTATAATAKCTTATGGTGGTTAGCTAAGCGCCTGAAGAGGAAAACCAAAAAGTTGAAGGCAAAATTTACCACACATTCAGATCTATAGGTGTTGGCACAGGTTTCTGTAAATATGCAAGGAGATTAATCAAATAAACAATGATTTTTTATTTTGAACACGAAAGGTTTTCCTTTTTACTAAAACAGAGTTTTCACCAGCACAGAAGGTGCAATTATAACCAATTAGTTGTTGAAAAGCAGAGCTTTCATTAGCTAATTAGCAAATCCTAAGGCGAAATAGCTGGTGAAACCACAGAGTAAGAATTTTGAAGATTTGAGCTCAAAAAGAGTGATTTTTGGGTGATTTAAAGGATAAGAGAGTATCAAAAAGATTAATCACCAAATCATGAAATATTCAGTTTCAAAGATTCGTGGAGATTTTGGAGGTGAATGCTTAATTGGTCAACTAAATCTTTGTTCATAATTGTTGAAAGTTTCCAACCACTGAAGACATGTGTCCTTTCCTCCATGACACATCAGAGACATAGCAATGATGAAGACCAGATGTCGAAGACAAACTTTGAAGACAGTTTGATTCATAGGAACTAGATCTTAGTTATCCTATTGTATTTTTTGTTTTTTTTATGTTTTCTATATTTAGAAATCTAGATCCAGTTTTCCAAGATCTAAGACTTGTTGTAAAGGCTATAAATGCCTATCTTTTTCAGATGCCAGAGTTCGATTTTGGATACAGAAAATACTATATTGTAAACAAACTTTTTCATAAGATAATACAAATCACAGTTTTCTCTCTCTATTGATGTCAGATTCTCATCTTTCCTTCTGTACTCTTATTTAAGTTGTTTTAGCTATAGAATGACAGTCATCTCATTGGTTAGCTCATAACTTGATTAATACTTTATTATCATTGTTTATTAAACCCTACATTTGTATTTGGTTTATAAGCATTGTTTTCTCACCCACTTAAAAGCTATCATTTGATTATTGATCCTTGAGAGCACTGGTTCACTTGATTCTCATTTTGACTGTCTGAATACCATACTGTAATTGAGTTATCCCATTGATCCACACATACAAAATACAAAAACAAGTTTACCTTAAGTTACCAAGTATCTTTGTCTTACAACCTCAAAGAGTTACTTGGAGTGATAACAGGGGTCTCATGTGGTATTTAAAGATGCAATCATGCTACTTGAGCTTGAGAAGTTATGTTTAAGGCTTAAGGTTGTTTTTACTCTCCCATGATTATGGTCAAAGACCTAAGGCTATTGTTTCCTTTCCATGATTTGGTGAAGGCCCCGAGACCCATCTATGACGTATAAAACATTTTAATGATTCCCATATCTAACTTTGATTCCAAAGACCAAAGACCACCAGTGAGATCTCGTGTTGTGGTTTCTAGGTGTTGTTCATGAAAATTGAGCTTGAGAAGGTTTAATTAGGGCTTAAGGCCCTTGTTTCCCCTGTTGAGCATGTTAGACCTTAAGACCCATTTCCAATGCTCAAAACCTATTAAGGGTGCTCATATCCCACTTATAGGCTTGGAAAGAACCCCCACAAAGGATCAAGTGTTGGTTTGAGGACTAGTTCAAGGATCTTGAGCTTGAGAAGATTCAACAATATGCCAAGGCACTTTTTTTACTTTCTCAACCATGGTCAAGGCCCCATGACCCATGCACAATATGAAAAACCTCATAATGGTATCCATATCCAACTTCGGCTTCAAAGACCCCCCTAAAGAGTGCCTATGTTGTGGTTTTCAAGTGTTATTCATGGTGATCAAGCCCGAGAAGCTACATTTATGGCCTAAGGCTCAAGTGTTTTCCTCCCCTATCCATGGCACTTGAGCTCAAAAAGATTCATTTAGAGATTAAGTCCATGGCTCCCCCATTAAACATGTTTAGGCGTCAAGACCCATTTTCACTACACAAAACCTACTCATGGTACATGTATCCCACTTGGATATTAAAGAACCCCAACCATGGCCTTGAGAACCAATATTCCCAGTGTAGGCTCAAGACAGATTCTTATTTAGGGCCTTTGTTGTGGCTTAATCATGGCACTCACATCCCTCTAATAGGCAAAAGATACCCTACAGGGGCACCATGTGGTTGTTCAAGGATGCATTCATGGTGTTATAGCCTTAGAAGCTTCATGGGTTATAGGTGTTGTTCATGGTGCTTGACTTTGAGAAGATTCATTTAGGGAATAAAGATCTTGTTCTCCTCACGTGGCCTTGGTTATACCTCTAGATACATTCTGTAGAAAATTCAATACAAATTAAGTATTTCCTGCGATTCTCCTGATCTAACAATTTACGCCACTGTTAAATACATAATCACTTCTACTATTATTCTTGCGGAAAATTAAACCACGATCACAACCACAATCACAAGGTGAAATATCAAGAACACATAACACAGAAGATTTTCCGGGAAAGCATAAAGATAAAAACCCCACTATCATATATTATGTATATCATGAATCATGAAACAATCTCATACAAAACTCTAATCCAGGAGCTCTCAGTACAATAAAATCATTTCACATTGTCATACACAAATCAACAAATACATGTGCCAATTCTCTGGGTCCAGACAACTTGCCTCCTCTGCACAATCTCTACAATTCGAATTCTCACAATGATCATTAACGAATTGCCTAGTTTGCACATGCTCATAAGCATATCCACTACATGTGTGATCAAATCACAACTCATAGCCAAACTGTCCCTTTCACCTGTTATCTCAACTGGGTCTCCACTGAATCTGACATGCATGTAGTTAACTGTGGCGAATCTTCAGTTGCATGTGAGTTCACTGATTAACTGAACTCTCACTAGTGCATGCTTAGTTATAACTAGTACAACTAATAGAAACAACTTCATACAAAACTCTAATCCAGAGCTCTCAAGACAATAAAATCATTTCACATTGTCATACACAAATCAACAAATACATAAAGCCAATTCTCCTGGTCCGTGATAACTTGTCTCCTCTCTCGAGACAATCTCTACACCAATTCTCACAATGATGATCATTACCTAGTTTTTGCATGCTCATAAGCATATCCATCGCATGTGTGATCAAATCACAACTCATAGCCAAACTATCCCTTTCACACGTTATCTCAACTAGGTCTCCATCACCGGACATGGCCAGTTAACCGGTGGTTTAATCTTCATTGCATGAGTTCACCGACAATCAATCCTCACTAGTGCATGCTTAGTTATAACTAGTACAACTAATCTTAACTCACTTAACTGAGCTAATTTTATAATTTTATTACAAATCCAACTCACTCATTTATGGATGAAATAATAGATTAATATTTATTGTCTAATTTATTTAAGGGAAGAGTAAATCAGACACATGTTTCTTGCTGACTTTCAACACCCTCTCAACAAGAAATGGATTATCCTTCACCCTGATCTTGTCTCTATGGTATTCTAATTTTCTCTTGGTGAGAACCTTCATCAGAATGCCTGCATCCTGATCTTCCATAGGAATGTATTGAAGAAATATGATCTTCCGTTGCACACAATCTCTCGAGATGATGATAATGGATATATATATGCTGATTGGCTATGAAACACGTGATTAATCAAGAGTTTAATGCAACTCGATTATCACAATAAATCACCGTCAGATCTAATGAGAACCAACAAAACCAACCAAGATCTTCCTCATCCAGATAGCCTCATGCATCTTGAATCCCTGCCATGTATTCCTCTTCCACTAAAATAAGTGCCACAGATCTCTGTTTCATGCTATACCAAGAAACAACTATAGATCCGATACTAAAGATCCCTCCCGATGTGCTCTTTTCCGCTCCATTAAGTTGCTCGCTCAATTTGTATCCGCGGAAGCCATGCAAATTCACCTCATATGTCTATCTATACCATAATCCATACCAGATGTTCCCTTTAGATGTCTCAGTACATGCTTACCCTCCTTCCAAAGAGTTTGGTAGGCTTTAACCATCGCTGACTTAGTTGGTTAACCGCGTAGCAAATATCTGGTCTCGGTTCACTAAATACATTAGTAAACCTACTAACTGCCAATAGACAGTAGCATCCACTAACTCTCCATAAGTAGCATCCTCTTTCTTCCAGTTTCCTTTAAGAGGAGTATCCATGGGTTTGCAGCCCTCCATGTGAAACTTTACCCAGTATCTCTTCATACTTTCTTTGAGACACAAAAAATTCACCATCTTGTTGCCATATTTCCAATCCAAGGAAATAATGAAGAAGGCCCAAATCATTCATTTCAAACTCCTTTGCACAGAAGGTCCTCCTTGCATGAGTGTAATGCCTTCTCATCACTAGTCAATATTAAATCATCAACATAAATCACAATGATTAAAAGCTACCCTCCACCACAATTTGGTATAGCCATCCGCCCACTTTTGGTGAAGCCCAATCCTGAAATAGTTCGCTATCCGAGTGTACCAAGCATAAAGCTTGTTTCAACCCATACAAGCCTCTGAGTCTCCACACATGCGACTCTTCAAAGGTCTCAAACCTTCTGGTTGTTCAATGTACACTTCTTCCTCAATGATCTCGCTGAGGAAAGCTATTTTCACATCCATCTAATGAATGCACCAACCCATTCATGATGAGTGCAAGGATGGATCTTATGGAAGAGCACCCAGACAAGTGAAAAGGTCTCTCATCATAATCTATCCCTTCTATCTAGGAGAAGATTCTACACAAACCTCGGACTTGTATTTCTCTCCACACTCCCATCGAATTTTATTTACTCAGAGCTATCTCAACCTACCATTCGCTTGTCGACCGCCTTAGGAACTATTTCCCATGCATTGTTTTTGATAATGGAGTCATACTTCCTACCATAGCATCAACCCAAGTGGGTCCTCGTGACCGCTCCTGAAAGGAAGATGGTTCACCATAATACATTTTCATGAGAGCTGGCTCCACGAATCAACGAGGGACCTGCCTCGTCTGACCGTGAAGTAGGGGGCTCCTACATTCTATGCAAAGATCTAGTCTCAATCTATCGCCTTGTGGTGTGCTTTCTCACAGCCATTTATGATGGATGGCTCGCTTGAGTGGCTCTCCACTCCATGAACCTCTTCATGTATTGATCCACATCTTGAGACTCCTCTTCCTTGGGAATCAACAGTGCCTCTTCTACATGCGAGTCTAGCTCCCTATCAAGCCGCACAACCGCATGGTTTTCCCCTCATTGAATTTTATATCTCATAGCGTAACAATCATCTTATTGTCTTCATCAAATATACACGACACTATGGGGTGTTTTGTACCCCACAAATATCCCAACTTCGCCATTTGCTCCAAAATTTTCCCCGCATCTTTGGTCAGATGCACATAAACAGATGAGCTACAAATTTTAAAATGAGAAACATTAGTTTTCTTACCAGTAAAAGCTTCTTCAGTGTACTCATGCTAAGTACTTTATGAGGACAACGGTTTTTCACATAAACTGAAGATGTACAAGTCACTTCACAAATGAATTGTAGGTCTCTATCATGAAACATCACTGTGGTCGACCCATGATTGTTCTCCGTTTCTTTTCCCAGGACCCCATTTTGTTGTGGTTATGAGGCACTATGAGTTCTCTCTGAATTCCTTCTCTCACAGCAGAAGTCTTTTAATTCGTTAGATATGTATTCTCTACCATTATCACTCCTTAGAGCCTTCACTTACTCCTCGAATTTTCTCCACCAATGCTTTAAACTCACGTATCCTTTGAGAATGGCTCTCGATCCTTCTTTGCATGCAAGAATATCCCAAGATTTACGAAAATTAATCAACAAAATAACATAATACCTATGTTTTACAAGCACCGAGAATGTTCCAAACACATTCGGTAGACTTTCCGTGATCACCAAGCATGGTTCTCCTTTTCATGAAAAATGGAATTTACATACTTACCCAGGGTGCACCCCTTGCACCGATCTAACTGAGAAAGTGTTCCCTTTGGAAGTCGGTAGATACCCACCATCCCATCCAAACAATTTTCCTATCATGGAACTGCAACCATCTACCTCAACATGTAGAGATTCTTAACTCGGATACCTATCTTCTTGACTTAACCCATTGATTTATGTTGCGTGTAGGTTTTACCACCTTTTCTAAAATAACATCATAGCCTCGCCCTCCAACATTGCAACTAAAGTTAACTGTTTTTCTTCGCACTGAACATGCATAACATTTTTCAATTGAAAGGCTTAATTCGACTCTCTCGAAGGTAATGGTACCAATACCAGTTGCACCGTATCGTCCATCGTCGCTCATGTCTATATGCATTTTGAGATATTTTTCCTCCAAGTCAATGAAAGACTCTCTACCTCCCATCATGTGGAAGGAAGCACTACTATCCAAATACCGGTACATCATCCCAATGCACTTGGTGCCATGCATGCAATCAAAGCGAAATCAAGCTCAAAATGTGAGACAAGAGCCTCACCCGCTTGCAACAACCATCTTGTTCTTCCTTTTTTGTGGACAATTAGTAGTGAGATGCCCATGTTCGTGATAGAAACACTTCACTTTGGACAAATCCAACTTCTGACTTTAGACTTAGATTTTGAATGGAATTTCTTCCTTTCCCTTTCCTCGTTCTCGGCAAATAAAGAACAATCCTCTTCATCATCACGCTTTGATGAAGATCCACTTCCTGTACTACTGAACCCTTGCACTAGATCTGACCATAGTCATTCCCAATCAAGCAATTTTTCCCTTCCATTGAAAAAGTATTGATAACTGTGCCAACCCTTATAGAGTGCCAAGCTTTCAAATCATCAATGCGACTTATTCTACACTTCCAGCCTTTGTCCCCACATTGGACAAACTGCGGAGATTTTGGAATGGTGTCAGCCTTTCTCCATCTTGATCTTCTTGAGTTTATTCTTTGAGTGCCAATTTCCTATGGTCACTATTGTTTGGAACAGATCCGTCGAAACCTTCCACATTGCATGTGGTGTGGTTTTCCATGGAGACTTGAGACAATGTGGTCTCGCATTCTC
The DNA here is from genome assembly GCA_010110895.2 of Picea sitchensis. NCBI lineage: Eukaryota > Viridiplantae > Streptophyta > Pinopsida > Pinales > Pinaceae > Picea > Picea sitchensis. Next base: position 50,736 of record SNQJ01S0090079.1, on the reverse strand, counting down.
CAACGTAATCCCCCTCGCTTCTTGCCACCTTCTTTGCCATGCATCAAGATTTGTGGTATCTGTCGCATCCGGCTTAGGAACATCATTGTCAACGTAACCCTTCAAGCCATTGTCTTCAAGTACTACTTCCATCCCGTCCTTCCAAGAAATGTCTGAAGTTTCCTCGAAAGTGCATACTCCAACCTCAAGCCATTGAAAGACATTGATCTTGAATCAAGTGTCGCACCAAGAAAATCTTGTAAATTGACAGCATCCAACTCCAAAACTCAACTCCTCCAAACCTCTTCCCTCGGGAGCTTGCACCCCACCGAGAGTAGCCTCGAGTTCTCGCACTCCTCAGGTGTAGCTTCTTTAATCCTGTTCGAAAGTTCACACCCCTTCACCGTAGGGTGAGGGATACCACCGCTTCAATCAGAGGGTGAGGGAAGTTCGCACTCGCCTGCCACCGTAGCCCGCGACAATGAAGTTCACGAATTTTCAGGGTGTGAGAACTATCGCTCCTAAAAATGATGGTGTTTTCGGCATTCAGGGTTTGCACCCCCTCAGAGACGGACCTGCGGAACACAAAACAATGTACTGCATCTCCATCTCAGGTGGACTCCACATGGCCTCCGCCAAGGGTTCTCGGATACCATGTAGAAAAATTCAATACAAATTAATATTTTACCATTCTCCCTGATCTAACAATTTACGCCATCGGCAATACAGAACCGCTTCTACTATTATTCTTGCGAAAATTAAAACCAATGATCACAACCACAATCACAAGTGCACATCAAGCACTATGAGCAACACGATGATTTTCTCGAAAGCACAAAGTTAAAAACCCCACTATCATATATTATGTATATCATGAATCATGAAACAATCTCTACAAACTCTAATCCAAGAGCTCTCAATACAATACAATAATTTCAATAATCACATTACAAATCAATAAATACATGTGTCAATTCTCCGTGCGGGTCTCAGATATCTTGCTCCTCTGCACAATCTTTGCAATTCCAATTCTCACAATGATCATTAACAAATTGCCTAGTTTTGCACATGCTCATAAGTATATCCACCGCATGTGTGATCAAATCACAATTGATAGCCAAACTGTCTCCTTTCACTTGTTATCTAACTGGTCTCCACTGATTCTGGACATGCATGTAGTTAACCGGTGGTGAATCTTCGCTTGCATGTGAGTTCACTGATTAAATGAACTCTCACTAGTGCATGTTTAGTTACAACTAGTACAACCGATCTTAACTCACTTAACTACACTTATAATTTTGTTACAAATCCAACTCACTCAGTTATGAATGAAATAATAGATTAATATTTATTGTCTAAATTATTTAAGGGAAAAAGTAAATTAGACACATGTTTCTTGTTGACTTTTCAACACATTCTTTCTAGGTAATTAACCTAGTCATGGCACCCATATCGGACTTGTAGGTGAATGCACCCTACATAGGTCATATGTGGTGGTTTGAAGACTCTTCCATGGTGCTTGAGCTTGAGAAATGCGGTTTAGAGTTAGAGGCTCTTGTTTCCCTCTCCTAACTATGGTTAAGGACATGAGACCCATCCATGATTCCCAATACCTCGTAATGGTGCCCATATTTAATTCAAATTCCCAAAACTCATTAGGGAGGGCTCATGTCATGGTTTCTATATGTTGTTCATGGGGCTTGAGCTCTAGAAGGTACAATTATGGATTAAGGCCCTTATTTCACCCTTGATCGTGTTTAGTCCTTGACTGTAACATACCTAATACCCTTTGTATTTTGTTGAGCTTATAGGGTACTTCTTTAAACCACCAATTTTCACCACTTATTGCTTTTATACCATTTCTCATTGTCTACTATTAATTAATTAATTAATGCATGGAGGCATAACAATGTAGATTTATGTAAACATGATTAATCATTCAATGACCAATGACACCATTCATGGAGGCTTGGCATGCAATAGAACTAAACATACTATAGACTAATTCAATTCATAACATAAAAACAATAATTCAACATGTTCATAAATAAATCATGAACACTTATCTTTATGGGAATTAACCACCCACTAGCTAGAAATGAAGGAAGTTTCACCAAACCATAGGCTCTCTATTTCTCTTAATCTCTTTTCAACATAGGTCACCCCTAGGCTAAGACTATGAATCCACTCTAGCTCTAGCTCTCTCCACTTAACCCAATTCCAATAATTTACAATATGTAAACTCTTATAACTATCCCAATCCATCAAATATAAATTTAATCATATTACTATCTTCAATAATCTAAAAAAACATATTATATATAAATTTAATTTTTAAATTTAACACATCATTAAAATGCAAATTTGATAATATTAATATTTTCAACTGTGTTTTAAAGGATTAAAAAAAAAACACATTGTCTAACTATTCTACTAAATGGTTTTAATGGGTGACAGAAAACTGCAGGAAATCACTATTTTTTGTTGTTTAAAATCCATTTATGAATGCAGAAATGGATTCAGCTTTCCTAACAACCCTAAAATAATAACTCAAATCTGCAGATCCAACTATTTTAACTTTAATATAGAAATTTAAGTTACCTAACTAATTGATATCACTTTGAAAATGATAGAATGAAGCTTCACAAAGTTGCCATGTAAATATATACAGCGTGTAAAAAGGACTTGCAAAGAGACCTAAATTCCTCGACCTTACCCAAAAACATATAAAATGAATTTGATAAATTCATTTCATATTAATACATATATTGCATAAATTACTAAATCCAGTTATTAATACAAGGACTGTGGGGCCTAAAATCTATTCCGAGGCATTGCTAGTTGAATCAAGAATTGACGGCGTGGCAATTGAAGCGAATCTCGCCTCGACTCCCAGTGAGTACACCGATCTCACCCATCCTGACCATGGCTGCGCCGAATCTACTACTCCACAGCAAAGCATCCACGGAGTTCTGGGTCACCATGTCGGCTGTTGCAGGATCTGAGAGCAGTGTCTGGTCGGAAGTAAACAGGCCTCTGTTCGCTTTAACTTCTTTGTAATAAAAATTATCCAAAGTTGTTGGAGTCACGCTGTCCATGGGCACCAGTGTGTTTGGATTAGGGTTTCCTTGAGAACATTTCTGCTTCAGCGTATCAGCATATGTACTATCCAGAGTGGGGTCTTGGACATTGGATTTGCTGAAGTTGTAAAGCCGATTTGTGAATGCGAGGCAATGCGAACGACCCACTGTGTGAGCTCCTGTCAACATTTGCAGATGAATGAATTATGAATACTGTTTTTTATCATTTGTTACTACTCAGAGAAGTTTGTAATGAACTTATTTCAATTTAAAAAACACCATTAAAACTTCCTTATGATGGATAACATTTTTACATTGGTTTGATTGAAAATGTTCAATATAAAAAATCAATGCGATGAATTTGAAAGAACTATCTCATCACAATGATGAATCCAAAACTTTTCCTTATAATGCATCACATTTTTACATTAGTTTGATTGAAAATGTTTAATATAAAAAATCAATGCGATGAATTCGAAAGAACTACCTTATCACAATGATGAATCCAAAAGAACTACCTCATCATAACAATGTTCCCAAAAGTCTTAGAACAAAAATACCATTAAAACTTTCATTCAAAATTACATTAGTTTGATTGAAAATGTTTAATATAAAAAATCAATGGGATGAATTCGAAAGAACTACCTTATCACAATGATGAATCCAAAAGAACTACCTCATCACAACAATGTTCGCAAAAATCTTAGAAAAAAATACCATTAAAACTTTCATTCAAAATTGCGCCAAGAATTTTTTTGTAAGTATTACCTGAGAGAGTGACCATCTCTTCTTGCGTTAGACCTTTCACTGCAAATCTTTGAGTTACTTGACTAAGATTGAATGTAGGAGGAACCAGGTTGCCTGAGACATCTGAAGCCTTGGAAACATTTCCGTCTCTTCTCCCAGCTCTAACTTCCCAACTAATCCCACCGGCCTTCACCACGTTTATACATTTATCACAACCAAAACAGTCAGTACTTCAAATCTGAATTACTAGTAAACATTGATGAATTGAGCAATAAGATCATGTTTAGCAATAGATTACCAATCTTGCACTGTCACGAGCTGCAAAGGCAATTATGTCTGCACAGGAAACGAGTCCCTTACAGACTGCTTCTATGTTCTTCTTTGCTTCATCTATAACTTCGTAGCCTTTGAGGCTGTTAATATTTCCAGGTGCATCTTTCTCTGCTTTGTTTCCTGGCGTTGAGTCTAAAAGAATCGACCCATCGCATCCCTGAAACAAGTTGTATGTTAGCAAACTACTCTACAGTCCAGTTCAGCAGGAAGGATCTAACGCTGAATTTATCAAGCACCGAGATCTTTTGTAGTAAGATTTTTTGTAATTGATACTGGGTCAAAATGGATTTATGAAGTGAGATACTTTGAGGTAGATAAATGCAGATGGGCATGTGGAAATAAAAAGTATTGGGCTGCTGCAGTTTAATACATAAAAATATGCATCGTGGCTTGATAATAATGGAAGGTAACTAAATGAAAATCATAATTATTAAAATGGATAAATGGTTAATAAAAAATTATTTCAACAAACCATTATTATATTTATTTATCAATTATAATTAAATATAAAATATTGTTTTTGTCTAAAAAGAAATTTATAAATTTAAATATATAAAAAAATAATAACACTACATTGTAATTGATATATTCTGGATAGTCATGTGAAAATAGAAAGTACTGAACATTTTGTAATTGTTTTTTTTTTTTCCTTACAATTCAATGGCATCTTTGCATTTGCATAGTTTTGACATTCATCCCTTTGGCACTAGTGAGTTTTTAGCCTAGATGGAAGATAGAAAACATGTTAACAAGAAAATTCATAACAATGTTATAATGATTATAGAAATTAAGCCTGTGGAGTGGTAATGGTAATAACTTTAATTTAGTTTAAAATGGTAGAATTTATTAAAAATATTAAATGAAATATCAGAATTTGTTTATTTTTTATATTTGAAAAAATAATTATTATTCTTAATAATAATAATTAAACTTGTTAATTGGATTTAATTTGAGTGGTTGAGTAGAATGATTGTTATGTTCCTTACTTGGATTCAATTCTTACAAGTGACATATTGAACTTATAAAAAGTATATGGATTTGATCCTTGAATTTATAAAGAATATATAGGTTTGATCATTATTGTTCACAGGCGTTGTACTCTAAAAATTCTAAAATTTACAGTTTACTAAATAAGTTCACTAAATAAGAAGATGTACTCTAGAATTTTGCCAGACTTTATAATTTTATAAAGCAAATTACTTGAGTTGATACTTCAAAAATTAGCACATCCACATTGTGAAAAGCATTGAGCTTTTACAATTGGATGTAACAATTCAATTGTACAGCTGCATTTGCCTCTGCCCTTACTCTTTTTGCTGAATTTGCATAGTTTTAACATCCATACCTTCTTAACTTTACATTTCTGAGTTTTTAGCATCTTTCCTGATGGAAGATAAAAAACACACCAACAAGAAAACTGACAGAAATGAATTAATGGCACTGGAAAGTAATCCTATGAACTAGAAACAACCTTAATTTAAAACAACAGGTTTCATTAAAATGCTAAATGAAATGTCAAAATTCTTGATCTGTCATACTTCAAAAAGCAAGCACAACAGAGATAATCTTACCAAGAGGGTAATTGTAAGCCTAAAGCTCAACAAGCACAACAGAGATAATCTTACCAAGAGAGTAATTCTGAGCCTAAAGCTCAACAAACAAAAAACACTAGCCATCAAAATATCTTCTACAACTTGGGTGAGGTGGTGTAATCTATCAACTCTGTGCAACAATGCATGAAATTTTGACAGTACTTTGGGTGCATCTATAAACTAGAGATATGCAACTTGGATTTACATGACCGTATGCTAGTTACTATTCTTACATTAACGAAGCAGTCATGGAAATGCATCCTTATAAGCCCAGCTGCTATAAGAGAATTCTGAGAAAAAGCCTTGGAAACTGCTTGTTGAATAATGCCTTCAGCTGCACTGCAACTTCTATCATAGAATCCTACTTGAAGCTGAGCTCCAACGCCGCTGTTAACAGACATCCATACAAAACTTGCTAAGCTGATGATCAGGCGGGCAATTGAYTCGATTTCCATGTTGTTAGGATAGGCAAGCTCCAGTAATGTGATCATCAGCTGATCTAAACTTATACTTGTGGATCAGCCAATCAAAAGATTGAGGATATAGCGGGGTAGTTAAAACTTTTCTGTCATATAAACTTATACTTGTGGATAAGCCAATCAAAAGATTGAGGATATAGCGGGGTGGTTAAAACTTTTCTGTCATATAATGTTGAAATTGACGTTCATGTCATTCAAAGGCTGATCACAGCTGCGAATATACTGCAAGCTGTTCCCAACATCGAATTTAGGCCAGACAAGGATATGTGAACTATTCTGTTTAACCTACTCTTCCACCCAAACACTATTACAACAATGGCTGAAAAAGAGACGAATCATATTTTGCCCTCAATTATTTTCCTTACGTCAATCTCATGTTTTTGTCCACACACTGCTTTGTACAGCTAAGAGTAACTAATTTTTTGGAGACTTTGAAAGGAAGGCATTTTTCTATGATCAGTTTGTCTGTGATGGCCATGAGACAGGATATTAAATCTAGGAACTTTTCTATCACCAGCTTGATTGTGCTGGCTATGTCAGGCTGACAATTGATGGTGTAACATATCACTATAATATAGTGAGTGAAGGACATATCAATGATCATCACCTTGTTCGATCAAGCAATCAAATCGAATAAATTTAAAAAATGATTTTAATAAATTTATTTTACCAGGATTGTTTCATAAACCTTTGGATACCAAATTCATCTGT
>SNQJ01S0090079.1:16546-31089 GCA_010110895.2 Picea sitchensis | reverse complement strand
CTCTGTACTCCACTGTCTGTGCTCAAACCTATTCTGCCCCATCGCTGGGCCCTTCAGATAATCCGGGTGCTGTTTCATCTGCCCTGTACAGTGTGTCCAGGCTCTGGTTCGGTAGGCTGAGGCGCCCGCCTGGCCCGGTTCCTCTCCAGTTCAAAAACCAGACTTCGCGCCCATATCCCAGGTTCTGGTTGTTTTGACTCAAACTATACACACTAAATGTATATATGTCAATATTGCACACTTTATACATAGTAAATGCATATGCCAATATTGCATAGTTTTATTTGGTTGCAAAGGTAATGTTATTTTCAGTATTTGAATACATCCACAACCATGTAGTCTAAACATGCTACTATTTGAACCTTTTCTAGTCATACTTTTCTGATTATTTTTTCTCAAAATACGACTAAAAATTTAGAAGAATTGTTGGAATTGCTGCTACCACTATAACCTCCAGGTGTGCCCACGATGCCCCTTACGCGGCACACATTGTAAGCCGGGGGGAGTTGAACTCGAAATCTCATGGGACTTCATTTTCACGACACTTGCCAATTGAGCTGCCCCCGGGGAGCCTCAATTATAAAATTTGACATAAATAACTTGTTTCAATTTTATTTGATAATTATACATTAATCATTTTGTTATGTTTATTTTCAATTTTATTTGATAATTATGCATTAATCATTCTGTTTTGTTGTGTATTAACTTAAAAAAATTAAAATTGTATATATTTGTAAGATGCAAATGATGTGCATTTTGTTTTCCAACCTATAAAATCTATATGTTAAGCTTACTTTATAACTTTGAAAGAAAAATATGTATATTTTGTTTTGCAACCTATAAAATCTATGTTAAACTTTTTACTTTAACTTTATGTCAAATGTGATAGCCTCCTCTCCAAAACCTAATTTATATACTATTAATTTATAAAAATATATAGATGTATATTTTGTTTTGCAACCTATAAAATCTATGTTAAACTTTTTACTTCAACTTTATGTCAACACTTCGTTAGCCTCATCTCCAAAAACTAATTTGTATACCATTAATTTATAAAAATTTCATAACACAATAATATGGGTCCTATGATAGTGCCAAGACCCTTTTATGTCAAACACTTCGTTAGCCTCATCTCCAAAAACTAATTTGTATACCATTAATTTATAAAAATTTCATAACACAATAATATGGGTCCTATGATAGTGCCAAGACCCTTGTCCCAATGGAAAAGTTTATCTTACATGTGTGCTAGGATTTATACATATGCAAATGGTAAACGCAGTGTATCACTATAATGAAAATTCAACTAGTCATATCATATTTGTGTTAACATACAATTTAATAAACTCATGTAGAAAATGAGATGGATGATCTAGAATGACAACTCAAATAGTTATATCATATTTGTGTTAACATACAATTTAATAAACTCATGTAGAAAATGAGATAGATGATTTACAATGACAACTCAACTAGTCATATCATATTTGTGTTAACATACAATTTAATAAATTCATGAAGAAAATGAGATGGATGATCAAAGTTGATGAGGTCATCAACAAATCCACATCAAATCTAATAATTAAATATAACCAACATCAAATGCACATATTTATAAACCTATAAAAATGAAATGAAATGATGATCAACACATAATTGCACCCCATATTGATTTTATTATCACATATAGTTGTCAAAAGGTTGCAGGATGACCAAGTCCGTGGTCTGCGTGCTTGAAACACAAGCAAGCATAATGGATCGATTTTCAACTACGGAGATCCCATGAAAAGTTCATATCAACGGCTCTCGGGCGTTTGGGATTTCAAAGTAGCACAAGGATTAATGCCTAGACAGAGGAGCCGAAGTCCTGAAGTAAATCTAAGTCATTTAAGGTTGAGGACACTTGGAGGCAGATCCCTCACTTTGGAAGATTTACTTCAGAGGATTGTAATAGCTATGCACTAAAAATATTCAAAGCTCGAACTCCCAAAGTAATCGTGAGCCGTTGATCTTCGCAGTAGGAAGCAGGTTCCATCCAAGAGCAGCGCGTGGAAACAAAAGTGGGGCTTTCCTAGATCGTAAATCACGATCAAATCAACAGTTCACGTGTATTCGACATGTCAAAATTGCGCGAGGATTAGTGGCTAGGCGGGAGCCTCGGAGTTGCAGATCAAGCGCCACATGTCCTTCTCCATCCGACGATCAATATTTACTTCGGGAGTCTTAGCTCCTCCCCTCTCACTTTCATCCAAAGTGTTTTCTCTCGAATTCCATAGATCGTTGATGCGTGTTCATCCAAATCTAACAGTGGTAGTTTGCTTCGGGACTCTGGGCTTCGGGAGTTTCAACCTCCTCGCTCTCGTTTTCATCCAGAATGTTTTCTCCTGGAGTTAACAGATCCCTACCGCATGTCCTCCTAGATCAAAAGTCGTCATTCACTTCGAAGCTCTAGCTCTACATGCATACCGCCCCGAGCTCTGAAATGAAAAAATACATGGCAGTGATTAGTTCAGATATGTGGCACTCTCGTCAATCATGACACATGGCATCCATTTGGCGATGACACGTGGTACCCAGTCTAGGCACCTTTGGGCATATCATCCACTTGTTTCCAAGTGACACGTGTCACCTCTCTTTTCATGACAGGTCAGCGTAGTGACGTTAGACCACCACGCCAGATCATCCTTAGGGAAGTATTCTTGTTCAGTGTCAAATTAGCGCCATCTCCCAACATGGTTAGAATGATCCTAAAATTGGCAAGCAGATAAACTTTAGCGATGGCACTAAATTCAGCAGGAGTTCCCAAATCGCAGATCGCGACCAGATCAATGACCATGTTTCATTATGGGGACGCAACATGCTCGAACAATAAAATTATTGAGCGGTCCCGCAATTGAAACCGTGGTATAGTAAAAGAGCTACATGGCGGAAGGTGGTGAATTGCAGGCTCAAAAGCGGTGTGAATCCAAACCGCCTTTAATGGCTCCACAATCACGTGCTTATATAGCATCTAATCCAAGAACAGTGTGTGGCCGTCCTCTATTCATTAAGCCTCGTTGTGATCTTGAGAGAAAGAATTTAATGAAAAAGGAGTTGTGGTTGAAATCTCGACTCACTCCATAAATATAAGGCATGGAAGGTCTGGTCACGGACACTGAACTGTTAGCCCGAGGTACCCCTATGGACGGTTTTTCCTGCAAGCCCATGCTGATCCGAGCTCGTGTCTGACAGAAGGATGCATGCACAGTCTGATAGAAGGATGCACGCACAGTCTGACAGAAGAAGGCACAGATGAAAGGCTTTGAATGGAATGGCTATATCACACTCTTGGTAGTTATGGACTAATCAAAGTATAAATAGATCAATTCAAAATTTTGTTAAGGGGATCAACTGGTTGAGCCGAGTTCCCTACTATGTAATTTTGATGCCAAAACTATTCTCTGGCTATGTATCAAATTTGAGACTTTCGCATTAATAGAAGTCATCTTCTTTCATCTCTTTGTTTAAAATGTGTTGAAACAGTCGGGCAGGGAGGATCCAGTCGAGGGTGGTGGTTCTATTGTAATGTAGGTTTGATTACAGTAGTGTTGTGACCAGTTTTAGTTAGCTACCTTATTACCTTATTTCCCCTTATGCTGAAAGGCCCAGGCATGGAGGATCCAGTCGAGTTGTTGTAGTTCCATGATAATGTAGGTTTGATTATTATGTTACTGTGACATATTTCAGTGTCTGAAACTTGAGTTCAAGAGTGCTCTTGGGCCTGATTTTTTCTTCACCAAGCTGCTTGAAAGTTGGATGCCCATAATAGTCTTGTTCACCTCTCTCACTAAGTCTTCCTTCTGCTCACACTTAAACTCAAATCACTGACTGAATTTAATGAAGACCTCACTTCCCTGTGCATTGCTTGTCTAGCTTTTGTGATTAAAATAATTCTTGTACTGAGTTTTGTCCATTTGACCTCCACTCATAAAACCAACATCCACCAAACATTCTGATGGGTACTGGTCTTATCCTCTTGCAATCAGAGGGTGATTCTCAGTTCTAACATTAATGGCATCGTTGTCGGGGACGAAAGTGAATATATCTTCCCTAGGAGAATGAAAATGACCAGATCTGATCTTTGATGGTGAACAAAGACCATACACATTCATACTGCATATCATTCACCCGACGACTCCATGATTAAAGAATCCAGTGGTGACTCCAATTTTTTAAGAATTCATATTTTCAGATGGAAGCCATTTTGGATTGGAGTTTTGCTCCTTTTAATTACTCTTCTGTTCCTGATTTTCCAAATGTTGTTCCTACTATGGATGAGTGGGGTGATTTTTTGCCCAGATTTAGAGAACATACAGATGACAACCCTACAAAGCATCTGCTTGAGTTTCATGAACTCGTGCATCAGTGGGGAATACATCATGAATATGTCCATGTTCTCATTAGAGGGAGATTCTCATGAGTGGTATCGATCCTTGCCCCTTGCTAGCATCTCCTCCCTTGAACAGTTTCATGCAACTTTCAATATGCATTGTCAAAATTTTTATTCCTATGAGTTAATTTTTCATAACTGTTGTGAGGAGTATAAAGATTGTGTTCAGGATATAGCTGATTTTTATGAAGGCAGTGAGAATGAAGAAGATGCCTTGGATGAGGAATCAATTTTTTCTCTTCCCTGTTCATCTGCATCTAATGAAAACTGTGTTTGTTGTCTCGGTAAGGAAAGTGCATAAATTGATTCTGTTCTGGAAGCTGATGTTCTTTGTAGCCCTATCTCTAAAAATCCTAGATATGATCAACCTTATTTTGACTCATATGATGATGATAATATATTGCTTCCTGGATTGAATCTTGAAAGGTAGTATGTGTTTGATAATAAAGAACAATTTTCTCATGTTGGGCAAAAGATAACTCTTGTCATTTCATTCAAGACTCCTCCTCTATTTGATCATTATGGAGACAATGATGAAGATGCTGAGGTGTTTTTTGAAGAGAAAGGCATTAGCATCCAAACTTCTTATGAAAGTGAAAGCTTTTACCAAGAGAAGCATGATAAAGATAAAGAGCCATCCATTTATATACACGAGGATATTTCTTGCCATCAACTAGAAGATGTGATCAGAGTAGACCAAGGAGAAGTGGATCAATAGGTTGCATCATCCTTTCACTCACCTGTGCTTGCCACAGACATTCAGCCAGATGTGAGCAGTTGTAAGATAGAGCACGCTTTCTGTTATCAACCTAGTAAGTTATGTCACCTATTTTATGACCCTATAGGGGAGTACATGGAGTTGCATTTTTTCCATGTATTGAAGCCTCTAAACTTTATCTTACCTTCAACACTAGGAGGAGAGTTGAATAATGTAATCGATTTGTTGTCACAGTTTCATTATCCTTTGTTGATCAGTGACAGAGTAAATAATTTTTTAGTTAGGAGGTTACTTGAATGGCTCTGGTGGAAGTTAGCTTTCACCTAACACTTTGTAAAAATAAGTTAGTGTAGGTTTTTAGATAAATAATCTCCTTCTGGAGCATGTGTGTTTTCTTTATTTTCAATAAGATAGTGTACATATCAGCATGTTTTCCTCAGAAAGATGTATTTGAGCTTGACTCCACAACCCAACGGCTAAGTCACTGGAATTGCACGTTCTTGGTAGCTCGCAGGGAGCATGCCATCCACTGCGGAGCCAAATGTTATCACATAAAGCTGTCAAAAGGTCGTAAAACAACCAAGTTCGTGGTCTGCGCAGTGGATAGCCATGAGCACAAAGTGCAACATTCATAATAGTCCATTTCAGGCTTGAAACACAAGCAAGCAAATAGGCTCGATTTTCAAAGGCGGAGATCCCATGAAAAGTTCAGATCAACGGCTCTCAGGCATTCGAGATTTCAAAGCAACACAAGGATTAATGACTAGACAGAGGATACCAATTCCTGAAGTAAATCTGAGCCATTGAAGGTTGAGGACACATGGAGGAAGATCCCTCACTTCAGAATATTTACTTCTAAGGATTGTAAGAGATATGCACTAAAAAGTCCTGAAGCTCGAACTCCCGAAGTAATCGTGAGCCATTGATCTTCGCAGCAAGAAGCAAGGTCCATCCAAGAGTGGCATGTGGTAACAAAAGTGGGGCTTTCCCAGATCGTAGATCACGATCAGATCAATGTCTCACGTGTATTTGGCATGTCAAAATTGTGTGAGGATTGGTGGCTAAACAGAAGCCCTAGAGTTGCAGATCAAGCACCACATGTCCTTCTCCATCAAACGATCAATATTTACTTCAGGAATACAGACTTTGGGAGTTTTATATCCTCCCCTCTCGCTTTCATCCGGAGCATTTTCTCTCGAATTCCACAGACCGTTGTCATGTGTTCATCCAAATCTAATGGTGGTAGTTTTCTTTGGGACTCCGATATTTGGGATTTTCAGCCTCCTCGCTCCCGTTTTCATCCAGAATGTTTTCTCCCAGATTTAATAGATCCCTTCTGCGTGTCCTCCCAGATTGACGATCATCGTTCACTTCAGAGCTCCAACTCTACATGCATATCGACCCCGATCTCTGAAATGACAAAATACGTGGCAAACATTAGTTCATATATGTGGCGCTCTCGTCAGTCATGGCACCTAGCATCCATATGGTGATGACACGTGGCACCCAATCCAGACACCTTTGGGAATATCATCCACTTGTTTCCAAGTGACACATGTCACCTCTCTTTTCATGACACGTCATCATAGTGATGTCATACCACCACTTCAGATCATCCTCCAGGAATTCTTCTTGTTCAGCGCCAAATTAGTGCCATCTCCCAGCACAATTAGAATGATCCTAAAATTGGCAGGTGGATAAACTTTAGCAGTGGCGCTAAATTCAACAGGAGTGCCCAGATCGCATATCATGACTAGATCAATGACCATGTTTCATTGCAAGGACGCGACATGGTATAGTAAAAGAGTTGTGTGGTGGAAGGTGGTGAATTGCGGGCTCAAAAGCGATTTGAATCCAAACCACCTTTAATGGCCCTGCAATCATGTGCTTATATAGATTCTAATCCAAGAACAGTGTGTGGCCACCCCCTAGGCATTAAGCCTCGTTGTGATCCCGAGAGAAAGCAATTAATGAAAAAGGAGTGGTGGTTGAAACCTCGACTCACTCCATAAAAAGAAGGCATGGAAGGTCTAGTCATGGAGACTGAACTGTCAACCCAAGGTACCCCTATGGATGGTTTTTCCTACAGGCCCATGTTGATCTGAGCTCGCGTTTGATAGAAGGATGTATGCACAGTCTGATAGAAGAAGGCACAGACGAAAGGCTTTGAATGGAATGGCCAGATCACACTCCTAGTAGTTGTGGACTGATCAGAGTATAAATAGATCAATTCAAGATTTTGTTAAGGGGGTCAATTGGTTGAGTCGAGCTCCCTACTGTGTAATTTTGATGCTAGAACTGTTCTCTGTTTATGTATCAAATTTGAGACTTTCTCATTAATATAAGTCAAATTCTTTCATCTCTTTGTTTAAATTGAGCTGAAACACTTGGGCATGGAGGATCGAGTTGAGGGTGGTGGTTCTATTGTAATGTAGGTTTGATTACAGTAGTGTTGTAACCATTTTTAGTCAGCTTCCTTGTTACCTTATTTCCCCTTATGATGAAAGGCTCAGGCATGGAGGATCCATTAGAGTTCTTATAGTTGCATGATAATGTAGGTTTGATTATTATGTTGTGACATATTTCATTGTCTGAAACTTGAGTTCAAGAGTGCTCTTGAGCCTGAGTTTTTCTTCACCAAGCTTCTTGAAAGTCGGATGCCCATAGCAGTCTTGTTCACCTGTCTCACTAAGTCTTCCTTCTACTCACACTTAAACTCAAATCACTGACTGAATTTAATAAGGACCTCACTTCCCTGTGCATTTCTTGTCTAGCTTATGTGATTAAAATCATTCTTGTACTAAGTTTTGTCCATTTGACCTCCACTCATAAAACTAACATCCACCACATTCTGATGGGTACTGGGCTTATCCTCTTGTAGTCAGAGGGTGACTCTCAGTGCTAACAGATTGTTAAAGACACCTTGAATGATTCAATAACGAAAATCAATTCACATTTATATAACATTCTCTATGAAAAAAAGTGAAAGATGCCCCCATAGAAATAGAAAGTAGGTCAATCTCCTTCCAAATATATGTTGGTTGTGGAGCCTAATTATGTTCCTGATTCAGAGGTCCTTGCTTTCAACCATGTTTATACCCCATGAAGACTTTACACTCTTCCACGCGAGGGAGTGCAGAGGGGGGGTACCCCCTCTGCGAGGTCTGGGGGGTTCGGGGGCAGCGTCCCCCGAAGGAAAAATTGCCTTGTAAATGTATATTGTAATTTCATTGTAAATCTGGACTGTTCATTATAAGGTCGCAGATCTAACGGTAGAAATTATGTTAGGGTTTTTTTCCCCTAGAAGGCAACCCTCTGTTATGAGGGAAATGTATTGTGACTATGCATTATGGCGAGTATTGTATTCCGAGAGAGGAGACTGTGAGAGAAAGAAGAGGAAGTTACAACAGTTTTTTTTGTAGGTTGTATCCCTTCATTTGTTGGATAATAATAAAGGAATAACCTAGCAATTTCTCTGGTGGACGTAGCCCACACTGGGTGAACCACGTAAATATGTGTCTCTATTGTATTGTGTATCTTCTGTGTTTTGTTTCCGCATTTGTTTTATTTTATTGCTCTAGGGTCCTGTTTTTCTAACAATATATAACATTCAATATATTGGAAAGAAAGTGAATCAATATTAAATTTTTTCAAGGTTCAAATCTCTCTCAAGACAGGTTGCATCTACTATTAAGATGGGATTGCTAAGGTAAATACATGTTGCATATATTATTAAGATGGCATCGCTAAGTCTAGTGTAAGTATAGGACATTGTTCCTCGCTCTAAGTTCGTTGACTCGTTCACTAATAGACTTAGGTAATGGGGTGGGGTGACACTACATTCTGATAAGTGGAAGCTTCTTATCAAAAAATATTGTGGTTTATTATTATGGTAGATATTTTTTCACTTTATGTTATGGACTTATAAAGTATTCTCTCATTTTGATTTATTAGTGTTAAAATATGTTACACATCTCATTCATACTAGATTGTACAATACACCTTGCATCTCTCAATAAAAAAATGAAACGCTAAATATTTGTGCTTACTTTATTTGAACATGGTAGCTAGAAGTCTTAACAAAAAAGGCTAAACATTATATATTTTAGACCTTTTTATGTTTTCCATCACCAAAATCTAGCCAAACAATCTTTACCAAAATATCAGTTTTAGATTGATGAAATTGTTGTTTTTAATGAAGAAATGGATTCAACACCCTCGAATATTGCTAGTGCGACCATATTGTGTAATATTAACACCCGATATATGCCATTTTCTATCAACCCATTTTTTTTTACTTTTTTATTTTTAGGTCAAAAACATTGATTTCCCTTCTCGTTATTTTGAGTGGTCAAAAAAAATGTTGATTCGTAGTGTGTTTAGACTACAAAAATTTTAATTGCACCTTACACCTTAGTGTCGACACACCTTTCATATGCTAATATTTACAAGACAACTCAATATTGAACTTGATCAACCTAGGTTTGATACCAAAAATAAACAAAGCTCACTCAACTAATGGCATATTAATTGGGAAAACTTAATTTTACTACTAAGATATCCTTATACCACTAATTAATTGTGGCCTACTGATCCAGGAGGATCCTCAGGTCTAGAAAATGCTCAAAAATGAAAGTTCTTGGAATAGGATGAAACCAATTCCATTGCATCTGGATCGTCGCATTGATTCTGGCCATATATTTACTTCCTCAAACATACATCGTATGCGAGAGTTATCACACTCTGATCAATTTCCCAAACAACCAAAAAGTCAACAGTCAACAAGAAAAAAATTTGATGTTGGCATGGCATCGTTACACATGGCAGTTGACCGTACAGTGACATGGCAGAGCAGTGGCATGCTGACTGGGTAGGTGGAAGACATGGTCCAATTGGATTTTGACAAGTGTCACTTTTGTGGGCGAGTTAAACAGTGCCACGTGGCACCCCATCATTTGTTGGTAGTTGTAAAAGGTATGTTGGACTCCATTGGAGTCGACCTCGGGACCTCCGGCGTGGGGAAGCACTTTGGGTAGGTCGGGTACCAATCCGCCTACGGTGTGACTTGTTAACCTATGGCACATTTAAATAGTTAAAGTGCATATGGTATGGGCGGAGGCAGAAAGGGGGTTAGGGTCTAGCCCCAACCCGCTGTTTGGTTACTTGTCATACACTCGGATGCGGAACCACTCAACACTACATACCACGTGTTAATATTTGGCGCAGGGGATACGTAATAGAAACCTACCACTATGTGAATTGGGGGGTGGTGACCAGCGGCCAGGTGCACCGATCGGGCCCTGGTCCTATGAACACACCATGCGACTGGAGCTAGCAGAGGAGACACCAACACACAACCCTAGGGGGTTGGCGCTTGGTCATATGATTCCATATGACTATGTAAAAGGGGCATGCACCCAAGACAGAGGGGTTGAATTTGATTTTTGTAACAAAGTGGATCTTTTTCCTATAGTTTTGGCCCATATTGGACATTTTTGGAGATTTCTTGGCCATTTGGAGGGGGATTTGATCCCAGAAAGAGGCCAGATCTTTGTGGTAAGTTGGTCTTCTCTAACTAAACCTAAAAAATATATAAACTAGGCTTATTGAGCTTGAGAGGGTACTTTGATGCAGGGAATGTAAAGAGAAGTTTGAGTTAATGGCCCATTTCTCATGTTTTGAGGGGCATTGAGTCATGTTTTAAGAGGAGATTGTTGAGGCATGTGTGCATATGCACAAGGAGGTCTTGTACAACAGATCAGAAGCATGTTTGTAACAACAAAGAGCCATTGTAAAGAGAACTTGAGCATTTGAAGATCAATTAAGAGGTCCTCTACTTGGAAGCAGGCCCAGAGACGTAGCCACACATTGGTGAACTTCGTTAACAAGTTCTTTGCATCTATTTATCTTTCTTATTGTTGATATATTCTCTTATTTGCATCATGGTTTATTATGGATGAACTCTTTAATCATTCACAGGCATCAAGTTAATGTCATTTGCTATTAATTCATTTCCTTTTTGGATCAAGTATTTTGGTATAAGAGCTTTGGTTGTATTGGATGGTTTAACAAGTGCAGGATTGGATGCTCACAAGATCTAAATCTCAGAGAGGAGAAGGATCTTTGGCTGAATTCATTTCAGAGATAGAATGAGTTTTGAGAAAGAAAATAATGGCTTAGGAAGGAGAAACCTCTCCACGAACTAAAAAATTCGAAGAAGCTTTTTTCTCCATGTCAAAAATGGTCAAAGTGTTATATGATGATTTCTTGGAGAGAAAGAAACCTATTCTAGGAGAACCTTTTATGAAGGGGAAAAGCGAAGGGAAAGGAGAATCTTCAAAGCATCCTCCTTCACCACCTTCACCACCTTCTTCTCCTTCTTCTTCAAGTTCTACTTCAAATGCTAGTTCTCATTCTACTACACATACTATACAAAAGAAAACACATAAGCATAACTCTAACATACCTTTGTTAAAGCTTGATGTTAAGTTTGAGTTGCCTTTGTATGATGGGGAACTAAATGCGGAAAATTTAGATAATTGGATAAGACAAATTGAAGTGTATTGCAGGATACAAAAAATCATAGATGAGGAGACTATGATCCATCTTGCTAGTCTCAAGATGGGAGGAACCACCCTTGTGTGGTGGGAAAGAAGGACAAAACATGATCTTAAAAAGTTCGGTAAGACTCTCTCTTCATGGTTTGATTTTACATCTTCATTACGAAAGAAATTTTATCCTCTAGCTTATATGCAAAAAGATATTATGTCATGGAAGAACTTTAGGCAATTAAAGGGACAAACAGTTCAAATTTATACACAGGAGTTTCAAAAAAGAGATTTATTGTTGGGAATACCATTGGATACTCAAGAGACATTGCTTAAGTATATAGGTGGTTTTCATAGCTATTTACGACATACCATTCTTATGTTTAATCCAACTAGTTTAGATGAGGTATGTGTGCAAGCGAATCATCTTGAATCTAGAGGCAAGAATGTAAATGTTGATTGTGTAAAACCATTTAAACCTACTGAAGGAAAATTCAAAGGCAAGGGTAAAGAGAAGTTCAAAGGGAATAAAACTAATACAGTGAAGAAGGAAAAACCTACATGCACTCATTGTAAGAAAGAAGGCCATAGTGAGGATCTTCGTTGGATCCTTCACCTAGAATTGAAACTAGCAAAGTTCGGAAATAAAGGGAAGCCAAAGACTACTGCAACAGTTCAAAAAGATTTGGGGTCCGATTCGGGAGATGAGACCAAAGTCACAGTCACGGGAATCAAAGGTAAAAATTTTGAAGCTAGTACAAGTTCTTCAATTCAGTATTTAAAAGTTGATAATGAAGTTGATGAGATGAAACGAACATAAATTATTCACATAGGAGTAATTTCCAAACATACAAAAATTGATACTCTATTTGACAGTGGCTCACAAGTAAATTTGATATCAGAGACAATTGTTAAAAAGTTGGGATTAATCACTAAACCTCATAAGAAAGCATATCATTTAGGATGGATTCATAATGATAATTAGTTGCAAGTGAATAGACAATGTGTCCTAAAGTTTTCAATCATCCCTAGGGGGTTGGCGCTTCGCCATATGATTCCATATGACTGTGTAAAATGGGCACGCACCCAGGCCAGAGGGGTTGACTTTGATTTTTGTAACAAAGTGGATCTTTTTGCTATAGTTTTGGCCCAGATTGGGCATTCTTTGGAGATTTCTTGGCCATTTGGAGGAGGATTTGATCCCAAAAAGAGGCCATATCTTTGTGGGAAGTTGGGATTCTCTAAATGATCCTAAAAGCTATATAAACCAGGCTTATTGAGATTGAGAGGGTACTTTTCATGCAAGGAATGTAAAGAGGAGTTTGAGTTAATGGTCCATTTCTCATGTTTTGAGGGGCATTGAGTCATGTTGTAAGAGGAGATTGTTGAGGCATGTGTGCATTTGCACAAGGAGGTCTTGTACAACAGATCAGAAGCCTATTTGTAACAACAAAGAGTCATTTTAAAGAGAACTTGAGCATTTGACTATCAATAAAGAGGTCCTGCACTTGGAAGCGGGCCCAGAGACGTAGCCACACATTGGTGAACTTCATTAACAAATTCTTTGTGTCTATTTATCTTTCTTATTATTGTTATATTCTCTTATTTGTAGCATGTTTTATGATGGATGAACTCTTTAATCATTCATGAGCATCAAGTTAATGTCATTTGTTATTAATTCCTTTCCTTTTTGGATCACCTACATACAACCCTCACTAATTAACCAAGAATGAATGATTCTTGAACCTCTCAACAAGGTAGATAATCAATTGTAGGCCACTTTAGCCACAAAATATCCAAGTATGGATCTGATTACCTAACTCAATCTAGGATAACTATGTTAGTGGGTGTGCTCTACTCACTAGTTCCCCTCAACCACATGAGAAAGCAACACAACTTTCATTGTTGAATGCTAATGTCTTAGTATGGCTATGCACACCTATCAATGGGTGTCCAATGATTCAATTTGAGGATACAAATTAGTGGACAAATTTAATAGGTTGGACTGATGACATTATGAGTACATAAGAATGAATAAAGATAAAAGAAAACAAGTGAATAAAATGTGCACGAAAAAGTATAGAACATAACAATGTTTATATTTGTCAATATTCTATACAATGTTATACAAAAGAGAGTGAGAATTTTTTTGTTATGTTGTTATTCTTCTATCATATATAATTTACATAAGAATACATTTCAATTGTAAAATAATATATGTTTCGTTTTTGAAGGAAATTTGATTCCATCATTGTTCATGACTATTTGTCTTGTGGTAGATCACATACTATTATTGGTGTACTAAATTAATTAGATTTCCACAATATTCATGGTGGCAACATGTATGTCTAGTATTCATGCAACTTTTTGAATGCATGGACAACTTATCAAATGTGTGTGTGACTTACAAGTGTGCATGTTGCTTGTTCAATTCAGGCGTGGGCTCTAGAACTTGATGTGACTTGTGATTTGTGTGCCAAATGTTGTTGAGATTTCACGGAATTGCTCTAAACCCTGTGGGGTTATTGTCTCTCAACTTTACCCATTCATAACAATGGAGGCCACCTAGGGTGTTACTCCGTAGACACCATGATACATGATATATGCCTTGGTGCACAAAGATTAATCTAGTTTGAAGAAGCCAATGTAGAATATGAACTATTTTTAACATACATAAAATTATGCATCAAATACATGCCATTGCACTCGAATAATCCAAACTATCAACATAACTCTATTATTCAAATGAACATTCATACTACAACATAGTACTAAAATGAAGAATGAATAATCCAAACCATCAACATAACTCTATTATTCAAATGAACATTCATACTACAACATAGTG